>SNQJ01S0146282.1:13155-23943 GCA_010110895.2 Picea sitchensis
AACCTATTAATATAACACTAGAAATGTAATAACTCAATATCCAGGGCTTAATAAGGGGTTTAAGGCTTAACATGGGACTTTTTCTAGGGCTTAACATGGCCCTCCCCTTCAAACAAGTGTTGTCCTTGACAGTTATCTAACTGCATGTGTGTCTACATGAATAAATCATATTCCCATGTTGCCTCTTCCTCTGGTAGGTTCTTCCATTTGATGAGTTACTCAATAATTTCTCAATTTCGCAACTACTTAATCCTTGTTTCAAGGATTGTTTATGGTTCTAGTATGATTTTCCCTTCTCCGTTAATCTCTGGTAAAATAGATTGCATTGGGATCTTGTCACCGATTAAATTCTTTAAGCAAGAAACATGGAAGATTGGATGTACACATCTTGGTTGAAATGAATGGCATGGGCATGATATTGAGCAAGTGGAAGACCCTTAAGCATCTCTCAAAATACCTTGGAATGATTGTTGATAACCTTTGGACATCCATCAGAGCAGAGGATATAGATGTTTAAATATCTAGTGAGCACAATTGCACAGTTACATCATGGTCTCCATTTTTGAGTAATTTTGTCACTCTGTTAGAGCTTATCACTTTAGCGAGTTTCCCTTGGATACCTCTAAGCTCAATTTCCTTACCTTTTGAGAAAAATCTCATGAAAAGATCTTGAAAATTAAGGGTCATTGTTCCCAGTGATTGTAACCATTAGATCCCTAATACAACATCAACACCGCCCATTTGAATTGCAATCATGGGACTATCCAATAAATACTCACCCATATCGAGCTCAATGCTATGGCACTTCCCTAAACAATTTATGATACCTCCATCTACAATCATTACTTGAAACTCTAGTGTTGGAAATACAAATCAATTGATGAAGTTATGAGTACTACCATAATCAATCAACATTGTTACCTTTTTATTTTTGATATATCCTTCTATCTTGAGGGTTTGTGGAGTATTGATGTCAGTCAATGCATGAGAATATATCATTGGAGTAGTCTCTTCTAGCTCTATATCTTGTGATGGTTCCAATTCTTTATCTTCTTCCTCTTCACTATCTTTGCAGAATACTTTCTTCTTACAACATTTGTGCCCCTTATTGTACTTTCTATCACAAATGAAACATAATCCCTTTGTTCTTCTTTCGTCCATTTGTTGAGGTATCAACCTTGTTGGTTGAGAGAGGTGAGGAGAGGGAGCATGATGCTCTCTATAGTTGTTAGTGACCACTCTTCTAGTAGCCATATTTTTACTTTCAACTTTTCTTGTATCGATCTTTGGAATGAAGTAGTTCCTTGGTGCCAACTTGAAGACCCAATGATGTGGAACTTTGAGTGATGGATGATCATGATTCTCAGAATCATTATTTGTGCTCTCCAAATGTGATAAAATACTCCCCCCATGTGATTGAGTCTCAACACTATTGTTCTTCTTATTCTCATGATTTCCTTGGATCTACCTTTTTATTTTTGATATATCCTTCTATCTTGAGGGTCTGTGGAGTATTGATGTCAGTCAATGCATGAGAATATATCATTAGAGTAGTCTCTTCTAGCTCTAGATCTTGTGATGGTTCCAATTCTTTATCTTCTTCCTCTTCACTATCTTTGTAGAATACTTTTTTCTTACAACATGTGTGCCCCTTATTGTACTTTCTATCACAAATGAAACATAATCCCTTTGCTCTTCTTTCATCCATTTGTTGAGGTATCAACCTTGTTGGTTGAGTGAGGTGAGGAGAGGGATCATGATGCTCTCTATAGTTGTTAGTGACCAGTCTTCTAGTAGCCATATTTTTACTTTCAACTTTTCTTGTATCGATCTTCGAAATGAGGTAGTTCCTTGGTGCCAACTTGAAGACCCAATGATGTGGAACTTGGAGTGATGGATGATCATTATTCTCATAATCATTATTTGTGCTCTCCAAATGTCATAAAATACTCCCCCTATGTGATTGAGTCTCAACACCATTGTTCTCCTTATTCTCATGATTTCCATGGATCTCCATATCCCTTTTAGGGATCCTTTGTAAGAGAGTGGTTTCTATGGACTTCATGGATTTTTGTATTTCTTCCTTATTTTCATCCATCTTCTTTTTCATTTCACTCGTGGATTTTTATATTTCTTCCTTATTTTCATCGATATTCTTTTTCATTTGATCTTCCATTTAAAATTTATTCCAATTGTAAGTTACATATTCTTAAAACCCTAATTTGGAGATTGTATGGATGGTTGATTGTTGTCCTGGTATATCTCTAAAATTTGAACCCTTTTGAGTTTCAAATTTCAGCATGTAGTACTATGATATGACTTCTTGAACTGCTGAAAATTTCATAGTCTGCGCCTTCACTGATAAAAAGATATAGAAAAAATACCAAAATGACTTGTTTAAAACTAATTTCAAGATTAGTAAAAAATCCCAACTTCCACAAGATATTAAGATCTAAGTCAAAAAAGATGAAGGTAGATACTCTATTCACTTTCGGTTCATATGTCAACCTCATAGCAACCAATTTGGTCAAAAAGCTTGGGTTGGTGGTTCATGATCATCCTAGCCCATATACATTAGGATGGGTAAATAAGGATGCAGAGATAAAGATCATGAAACAATGTAAGATCGAATTTTCCACTAGTGCAAATTTTATTGACGAAGTGGAGTTGGATGTAGTACCCCTTTATGTGTGTGGTGTAGTGTATAGAAGCCCTTACATGTATATGAGGGATGTGATCTTCATGCGAAGAGAAAACCAATTCCGCTTGATCAAGAATGGGAAGTCTTACATCATCAATGCACACAAAGGTAAATCCAAGATCTTTTTGGTAGGTACAAACCAAACTAAAAAAAAAAGTTGATTAGTCTTAGTAAAAAGTATGTATTGCTAACACTTCAAATCTGCGAGGCCGCTACGCGCTAAGACGATCTAGGGCTTCCTACTCTCGCTACACACCATGGACGCTCAGGGAGGAGGGGGGCCTCCAGCCCCCCCTCTCCTTCCTCCTCCTTTCATAAACTCATTGAAGCCTGTGGAAAGAAGCACCAGACAGCAGCTCCCCAAAGCTTCGTAAAGAAGCTCAATTCAATCCCTGAGGTTGAGCTTCCACCGGACTAGCCAATGAAGGTCGCGATATCCCTGTCAGAACGAGGACTGGTAGGGCAATTTATGGGACTCTGGCCCTCAGCCCGATCCACAGACAACTGGATCCAAGGGAATTGGAGACCACTGATAAAAAATAGTGTAATATGTTATGCAGTCGAAAGGGGGTTTTTCATCTTTGAGTTCATTTCCCAGGAGGACAGAGATCTCATCTTTAGGAACGGGTTGTATTTCATGGGCACTCAAGGGATGTACCTAAATCAATGGACTCCAAGCTTTGATCCAGCTTCAGAAGTCCCCAAAGACGTCCCAGTTTGGGTTAGACTGTCGAACCTGTCAATCCATTGCTGGAATCCCTCTTCACTTCAAGTGATAGGCAATGGGTTGGGTCATTACATAGACAGAGCGGATCCGAAGGATCAATACTCCTGCGCACAAATTTGTGTGGAAGTAGACCTGGAGGTAGGTCTACCAGAAGCAATAAAGTTAAAGGTAGGGAACTGGTACCACTACTAGAAATTAGACTATGAACAACTCCCGTTCAAGTGTAGGGGATGCCATGAATATGAACATTTCATGAGAAACTTCCCTAAAACCCCAACAACGGAAAAAGCAGGAGAAGAAGGTTGGCAACAACCATGAAGAGGATGAACCATATTCAAATCCAAAGGCCCAAGGACTGAAAGAGGAAGCCCTGCCCAAATCAAGGACCGAGGAAATCATTTCGAAAAAGGAGAAGAGAACTCATTCAGGATGCTAGCCCAAGAAAACTCGGAGGAAAAAGAAGAACAGAATGGGCGAGAAGAGATCCAAATGGAAGAAACAAATGGAAATCAGGTCCAAGAAGTCGAAGGGAACCAAGGACCGACAGGAGAAGAAAAACAGCGAATCTCCTCCCCAACAAAGGAAGCAAGCCCCGACATAGAGGAAGGAGAGGTCTCATTAGAAAGTGAGGATGAAGACGCAACAGATACTAGAGTCGCGCCAAATAAAACAGGAAGAGGCAGAAAATCTAAAAAAGAGGAAAGAGATAAGGAAACCTACAGAGACGTCCTAAAAGGATCGCAGCTGACAATCAGACAACTAATAAATGTAAGGAAAACAAGGAAGCACTCCAAGGTCTCCCAAGGAGGCCAATCCTCCCCTGAAGGTTACTAATGAAAATAATCTCCTAGAACTGTAGAGGTTTCGGAAGCAAAAAAAAGGAAGAAGCATTAAAGGACATAATAAGAACCTCGAAAATAGATGTAATACTCCTTCAAGAGACCAAAACGGACAGCCACGATCTACTCAAAGCAATGCAGGTAGTTTGGAGAAGCAGCCAAGGAACCGCAGAAAATGCAAGGGGAGCCTCAGGCGGGCTAGGCACCCTGTGGAATACCAACAATTTTGAGCTGATCAGCGCAGATACGACCACGCACTAGATTCACACCAAACTTCTGCACAAAGCCATGGATAGACTGGTAAGCCTTTTTAATATCTATGTTCCGCAAATTTTAATGGAAAAGCAGCAGTGTTGGGAGACACTGAAAGATTATTTGCAGCAACACGATTTAGATAATATCATCCTTGGGGGGGACTTCAATGTGACCCTAGCTTAAGGGGAAAAGAAAGGAGGATCTATTGTGAGAGACCTGGCAAGAGAGTGGGTGGAAGATATAATGTCAGAATGGGATCTAGAAGACATCAAGCCTACCAAAGGAAGATACACGTGGTCAAACAAAAGGGTAGGTATGGGGCATATAGCCGCCAGACAGGACAGATTCCTAGTTCAGAGTTCCTACCTGTTGTTAGGCCTCAATACCAATTTTGCAATCCTTCCCCACAGTGTCTCAGACCACAAGCCAATCCTCTTAGAAATCTTAAGCGATAAAGCCCAGGGGCCCATTCCATTTAGATTCAGCCCAGCCTGGATCCAAGACAAAGGCTTGCAGAAAATAGTGACCACAGTATGGAATGGCAAAGTAAAAGGTTCAGCCTTCTATGTGTGGGAAGAAAAACTAAGAAGATTAAAGACAGCTCTCAAAGCGTGGGCAAAAGGACTGCCAAACCCAGCCAATGCTAGGCAAGAAACCCAAAAGCAACTAGAAAAGCACCAATTGGAAATGGAAAATAAAGAAATCACCCAAGAATGCCTTCAAAAAGAAGACTATTTGCAAAGGCAATGGCACAAAGCCTGTCGGGAGGAAGAGAACTACTGGAGGTAGAAGTCTAGAAGCCTTTCGTTAGAAGCTGGAGACAAAAACACAAGCTTCTTTCATAAGCAAGCTAAGGCCAGAAAGCATTTTAATACAGTAACAGAAATTTAGATCCAAAATCAAATAATCATTGATCCAGAAAGAATTAAAGCAGAAGCAGTGGCAACCTTCAAGACCCTTTATTCAGAATCGCAAAAGACAGATATAGCCCCCAACAAGTACCCTCTCTGCCTCATCCCAAAGCTCATAAAGGAGGACGTTAACAATAGGTTAACCGAAGAAGTCTCGCAACAAGAAATAAAGGAGACACTGGATCAGATGAATCCTGATAAGGCCCGAGGACCAGACGGATTCACAGCTCGATTCTATCAGCATTTCTGGGACACAATAAAGTCAGACCTAACAAAGATGATCCAGAAATCCCAAACAAGCAGCAAACTGGGAGGAGGAACAAACTCTTCCTTTCTTGCTCTAATCCCAAAAGAAAAAGGAGTAGCTAATTTCAGCAGATTCCGACCGATCTCTCTTTGCAACACTAGCTACAAAATCCTTACAAAGGTCATAGCCAACAGAATCAAAGAGATCCTACCCCAGACTATTCCAGAAAACCAAGGAGGGTTCATCAAAGGCAGGCACATAGTTGACAACATAATCTTGGTTCAAGAGGCCCTTCACTCAAGTATCTGACGGAAAGACAAAGGTATGATAATCAAACTAGACCTAGCAAATGCTTTTGATAGAGTTAGACATAATTTTTTTATTTAAGGTAATGAGACACTTTGGGTTCTCCTCAAACTTTGTAAGCTGGATCCAAGCCTGTATTGGCTATCCTTGGATTGACCCTCTTGTGAATGGAAAGGTAACAAAGTTTTTTCAAGCGACCAGGGGGCTGAGGCAAGGATGCCCCCTCTCTCCCCTCCTTTATGCAATTCAGGCCTCAGTTCTGAGCTTTCAACAACAACCTGCATGGATTAAGAATAGTGCCAGGAGTAAAAGACATAAACCATGCCCAGTTTGTGGATGATACTCTGCTATTGGGTGGAGCGAACCAGCATTCAGCAAGAAAATTCAAGTCTGAACTGGAAACGTTCACGGAAATCTCAGGCAGTGTCATAAGTTACACAAAAAGTAAGATCTATGGATGGAATGTAACGCCAAATGAAATTTTGGGAATAACCAGGGTTCTGGAAATTGAAGGTAGTATCGAATGGGAGGCCTTCAGATATCTTGGAGTTTCGATCTTTAAAGCTACCCCAAGAGTCTCTCATTGGAATCTGCTAATAGAAAAAATAAAGAACAAGATTTCATCCTGGGGAGCGAATTGGTTAACTCTAGCAGGAAAAGTTGTACTCATCAAGGCAGTCTTGGCTAGCATCCCAATTTACCAAAGCTCTCTGCTCCTAGCCCCTACTTCCATCATTCAGAAAATCGAAACAATGCAGAGAAGGTTCCTGTGGGAAGGGGGTAAGCAGACAGGAAGGAATCTTCACCTCATAAGCTGGGAGAAAATATCTAGACCTATCTTGGAAGGGGGCCTCAATTTCAAAAATGCACGGGTACAAAACCTGGCACTAGGGGCAAAGATACTCTGGAATCTAGTCACAGGGCAGCCAACATGGAGCAAAACAACGCTGTGGAAAAAGTACTTCAAGGGCCCAAGGGAAAGATGTATAGAGCGCCCATGATCAAAGAGAAAAGGCTCCACCATCCTCGCCCTCTGTCAAAAGTCAATGCCACACTTCAAAACTAACCTAACTTGGGTGCCAAGGAATGGGAAAAAAACCAAAATCTGGCAAGACTCAATTATGGGAGACATCCCTCTTGAATCGAGACAGGATTTGACACGAATCAGAAATTGGATGGAAACTCAAAGACTATCCTCTCTTTGGGACATCTCCATCTAGGGGAATGACCAGCAACGAATGTGTCTTGGATGGGGAATAGGTAACTACCCGCCTAACTTAGCAGAGGAATGGGAAGCATTGAAGCTCTACCTACAAGGGAAAGCCCCCCTAAAGAAAAGGGGAAAAGACAAACGAGGTTGGGGAGCGAATGCAGGGGCCTACACGACTGCAGCAGGGTATCACCTCCTCAAAGCCATCCCAAATGTCCCCCCTAACCCAGGAATCAGGAAAGCGATTTGGAGCTCCAAAACCATCCCAAAGATAGACATGTTCGCTTGGACTCTGGCTCACAAAAGCATCCTAACGGGAGAAAACCTCAGGGAAAGGGGATGGGAAGGCCCCTATAGATGCCCGCTCTGTTGTCTGTCAGAAGAAACAATAGATCATCTCCTCATTAACTATGATTTATCCAAGGAAGTTTGGAGGAGACCACTGGGAATGCAAAGAGGGGTAGCTATCCCTAAAGATAAAAGTATCCTACTCCAAAATTGGGCCTTCCTGGGGGAAAGCGCCCCCTACCTCAGTCAGTCCAAGCACTCCAGAGCACCAGGGGAGGAAAATGAACAGTGGCTAGCCCAGTTTAAGATTCAAAGCGTTGAGGAGGATAAATCCTTTTCCACGGGCCAGCATCCCTGGGAACTCAGAAAAGACGAACAAGAATTTGATAAATGGAAAACAAAGGAGCAAAATCACATTTTGTTCTTTGACGGAGCCTCCAAAGGAAACCCGGGTTTGGCAGGGGGAGGAGGGGTAATTGAAAACCCATACGGCTCAACTTTATTAAGATTCCCTTGGGGTCTAAGAACCGAAACCAACAACAGAGCCGAAGCCCTAGCACTGTGGCAAGGACTAAACCAAGCAATCAACAACAACATCCAAGAGATGGTGATAATCGGGGACTCCAGGATAGTAATCAAAGCCTCGATCCATCATTCCACTCTCCAAAATGCAAAATTGAACAACCTTTTGGACAAAATTCACCTTCTTCTGAGAAAACTATGGAAGTTCAAAATTTATCACGTTTTGCGAAAGTTAAATGAAAGAGCAGACACCGAGGCAAATAAGGGAGCCTGCTTCAATGTTGGAACTATGCACCTAAATGGAACCACAATCAGAGCAGATGCACCATGAGCCAAGGAAAAGAGACCACGGAAATGCAAAGGCACAAGCTGGAAAATAAGGATAGATGGGGATGGGGAAACACCCAAAAAACATCATCGCGCAGGCACTACAGGACAAGACAGGGGAACAGAAGGGACAACACAATCTTCATGAAGTAGGCGAATCTGGTAAGGAAGGGATCTAAGCAACAGACCGCCCATACCTCTCTGACCAGGGAAATCGAACAACAGATACGCGCAGGAATAAGAGGAAGCATCATAAGAAAGGGGGAACTCTTCCCCATCGACTTCATATCGCAAGAGCCAAGCAAGAAGGAGAGCGAAGCAGAACGAAGGGGACGTGAGCTAGCAAACAACGAAGAGAGGAAATGCAAAAGGAAGGAATGGCATCTAGTTCAGGAGCGAACCCAACCATAGAAGAGAGGCTGAATGCGATGGACGAAACGCTGGAAAAGATGAAGAAGATGTTGCAACACCAACTTGACTTCCTCCAAAATCTTGATGAAGAAGCAGGAAGATGAATGGAGCAGCTGAAAGGGGATATCACTACCATCAAGTTTGGGATCTCTGAAGAACTAGGAAAGCTGCATAAGGAGCTGAAGAATCCTAAGAAGGAATTTGAAGATAGAATAACCCAGCTTGAAGAAAAAATGGCCAAGTTGAACAGCGATTGGAACCAACATCCAGAGAAGTAGCTCAGCTTTCAGCCAAGAAATCGAAGAAGGAAACAGCCCAGCAAAAATGGCATTTTGTATAAAAGCCATGGCTGCAAATAAATTTGTAAAAAACCCCTCACTTGAATGCCTCCATAGTCTCCAGAAGGGTACTCGGCTAAGTAGAGTTGTACTCAAAGATATATCAGAACCAGTGGTTCAGCCACTGCCTTTATATTAATATACCATTAACCATATTCGTAAAAAAAAAAAAAGTATGTATTGCTTTTCTTAAGAGAGAATCAGTCGGGTGGTGAATCGGTAAGAGTAAAGGCGTCATTAGAAGGATGTACTAAAGAGTAGAAACAACAGTTGGGGGAGTTGTTGCAAGCATAAAGGGGAGTGTTCCAGGAGTTTAAACGAATTACCACCTAAGAGGGACGTGGAGCATGAGATACAGTTGTTGCTTGACTCCCCATTACAAAATATTGGGTTGTGTCGATAGTATGTTTTGGAAGCAGTTGAAGTGAAGAAGCAATTGTAGCAGCCATTGGAGCAAGGAGTAATTCAACTAAGCACCTCACCTTGTGGATCACCTATCATCATAGTACCCAAGAAGGATGGGATTTAGTGAATGTGTATTGACTACAAAGCTTTGAACAACATCACACTCGAGAATCAACACCCTTTGCCTGGGATCAATGATTTGTTAGATCAGTTGCAGCATGTTCAGTACTTCACCATGTTAGATCTCAAATTGAGATACCACCAAGCACATGTTAAACAAGAAGACACCTAGAATACCACCTTCAAGATAAGGAAAGGTATATATAAATGGTTAGTCATGCCTTTTGGTTTATGTAATGCACTAACTACATTTATGTGATTAACGAATGATGTATTGTGTCCCTAATCAAATTCACTTGTAATAGTGTATTTGGATGATATATCGGTTTATATCTCTATCGAGGAAGAGTATATATCACATCTCAAGCAGGTGTTAGAGACTCTGAAAAAGCATCAACTTGTGGTTAACATTAATAAATGTGAGTTTGCTCAATAGTCACTAATGTATTTGGGGTATGTGTTTGGTGCAGGGGAACTCAAGATAGATCCTACGAAGATGGAGACCATCGTCAAGTGGCCAATTCCTACTAATATCATTGAAGTTAGGAGCTTTGTTGGGGTAGCGCAGTACCTATTACAGTTCATAGCATCCTTTACATTGGTAGTTGCGCTACTACATGCCATAACAACCAATGGTATGAGTTTCCAATGGGGAAAGAATTGGCATAAAGATTTCAATGAGTTGAAATAGAAGATCATTAAAGCACTATTTCTTGCATTGCCTAACTTGCAGAAACTTTTCAAAGTGGAGATAGATGCAAGGGGATATGTTAACATAGTTACCAACTTAATGAGAACTATGACCTCAAAACGAGAACTCTGGCCCAAAAAACCCATATTTTTGCATTAAAAACATCAAAATCAACCCCCAAATCAAAAAGTGGTGCTACCGGTAGCACCATTTTTTAAAACGGGGTGAAAATTACAACATTTTTCAAACATGGGCTTCAAAACTTAGACAATAGCTCAGAAAAACCTTAAAATCAACACCTAAAAACAAATAAGATGTTTTTGAATTTTTTTTTTCTTTTCAAAACTTTAAATTTTGAGATCATTTTAAATTGTATTTTTATCACTTGGTACCATTAAAACCAAAACCTCAAAATCAACCATCAAATTGAAAAGTACTGCTACCGGTAGCACCCATTTTAAAATTGGGTATGAAAATGACACATTTTTAT
>SNQJ01S0146285.1:0-23942 GCA_010110895.2 Picea sitchensis
ATTTTTTGTGGGTTATGCTTGAATTATCTCGGTCAATCATAGAGGAGGAATATTCATAAGTGATCTTCGAAAATTGTTCAAATATAAATTTTAAAAATGTGACATTGGATGTACTTCATGTTATGATCAGTTTATTATATGACGTTATGATTTTCTCTTTGTGTGTTCAGGCTTAGAAATCATGGACTTTGTGCCCACAATTCATTAGAATCTCTCAGATTTCTGTTCTTAGCAACTCTCGGTCTGTATCAACAAAAGTTGGAAGAATTTTTTTTCTTATAGTCACATGCCACTGAGTCTTAAATAGTTTCCATGAGGACATACAAACTCATGGGTTTGGGGGAGATCTGTAACAACCCTAAGTAATTAATCAATTGTCATGATTTAAATAATTGTTTAATGTATATTAGTTAATTAATTAATTAATTAATTTCATGATTAAATATTTGGTTAATGAATTTGAGTTTAATAAATTTTAATTTATTAAATGGAGACTTAATGTATCGAATGATGGAATCATTAAAGAGAAAGGGGATAAGGTGGTTGGCATTGAATGGAGGGATAAGGTGGGTGAGTCTTAATGAAAGGGAGAAGGCGGTGATTGAGAGAGGGGGAAAGGAGGATAAGAGAAGGGACTTTTGGGGTTTTGGGGAGAGCATCATTTTTGAGAGGAGAGGACTGTATTGCTGATTTGGGGGGTTGGAGTATCTTACTGGAGGATGGTACTGGTTTTTGCTTGAGGAACTTGTTGGAGTTTGGTGGACTGAGACATGGGGCACCTGTTGCTGGGATTTTTGGGCTTGGGGGCCAGGAATCCTTACAGAATTTTGGAGCTAGGGAGTTGGAGAGGCTCTGTTCCTAGCTGTCTGGGAGGTTAGTCAGTTTTGGGCAGAGCATCAAGCAGAATTGGAGAAAAACAATAGAATCAATTTGAGGTATGTATTTTCATTATTATGCTGTCTTTTGTGGTTTATTATCATGCTGCTGAATATGCTGAATATGTGGTTTGTTATGATGTTGAATATGTGGTTTATTATGATGTTGCTCATAAATTTTAATTATGCTGAATAATGAATGGTTAAAAAGTTAGGATAGCATTTCTCTATTTTAACTTATGTTTTATAAGGCTCTATTGGAAGAGACCTTACACATGGTATCAGAGCCCTGGTTTAAAATCTGGAGCCAAGGGCCTACCTACCCACCCGTCCTCTTGACTCTTGAATGAAATTTATGTTTTGTGTCAATCAAACAACCCTGAAAATCTCCCTGAAATCCCCTACAACTTTAAAAAACTTGTTGGCCTATATAGGTAAAATCCTTGAAAAGGGTGATATAAACATAAATAACTAGAGATATAAATAATATATACAATAGTAAATATAAATCTAGGCCCAAGGGCCAAGCTCAATCTCCAGCTCCACCTAACCTGCAAGCAAAGCCCATAAACAAAGATATAAATATAAATAATAATATACATACTGATAATTTTTTTTATAGTTTAACACAGTTATAAATATAAATAATACACATATTGAAAATGTGAAGGAACCACATACATCCTTTCTAATGTAGAGGAAGCACTGCACTAATATAAGCAAGTCTAACCAATTTAAAGTTCACAATAATCTAAACCTTCTTCAAGCAATTCTTTCAACCCTATAGGAAGATAATCAAGGTTTTCTTTCAATCCTTTATGGTTTAAAATGAAATAGGTGAAATGGCTATAATAAACCAACCCTTATGATATTAAAAGGGAAACACAATATGCTGATGACCCCTATTGAAGATGACAACTATTCATAATTATTATGGGCTAGCTGGAAATATTAATGTCAAACTGAAAATTTTAGTGAATCTATCCCTATAATTATTGACGACTAGAGTTTGAATAAACTATCAAATAAGTCTAAAAATTTAAAAGAAAAATATTCCAAAAAGCATCTATCCAAGCAACTTCCATAAACACACAACATGGATTAGCGCTCATACATCACCAAGTAAAAGCACAATGTGCAAGCACCAACTCACATGGAGGAGGAGCCCATGAGAGGGCACTGTTGTGCTCCATGCGTCAGATTACAAGCACCAAGAATGAGACCTCGGGTCGTTTCAGTGTTCAATGCATCAAATTCCAAGATTGGGTGAGAACTCAGTGGGTGTCGATGTCTGTCTCGTCATTGGTACATCAGAAAGTGGTGCGAACTTACCACCAACATACCTATTCTGTCCTACAATTCATACTTACAAACAAACTGTTTTCCTAATAGAAAAGACAATGTAATAAAATCTGTAAAATATGATATCAAACTCACATCAATGATATCACTATTACCTCATTTGATAGAAGCTTGGATGAATGTGGATCTCTCATAAGATTCGAGCAAAGATAAAATAAGGGAGATCTATTTGGAATAGCACCTACAACACAGAATAGCACCAAGCCACATGAAGGAGCCACAAGGGCAGTGGGTATGGTGCTCTACGAGCCGCCTTCTTTCCCAACGCCGAATCAACGCTCATGGAACTCATAACCTTGACTATGAGACACCTTAATTATACTCTTCCTTGTAACTCCAGTAAGTATGGTTCCATGCAGTGCTGGAGTAGAAACAATTTTATCCTTCACCGCAAAGATATTACACGAGGAGACTTTCTTGAGATACTTTTTATTGATTGCATCAAGATATAACACATCAGCAAAGCCTTATATTTTAGCATTGTGTTGTAATTTCAACACTGGTTTATGGAAGAGCATCACTCCACGTCAACACGCACCAGCCAGCCAGCACATCAAGTGCACATTCAATGGAAGGAGAGAGGTGCAACCCTCTCATTTTTCAAATTTTGAAAATGTATTAAATGATTGTAAGGCCGAAGAGCCAATCCATGCCTTTGAGCAGGCTGTAGTTAGTGTCACCTTTAATGGATGACATGTTTATGGGGATCTATATCCAATTTGGATTAGATGGCCCATTCAATGTAATTCATTGTAATTAATGAGAGTTGGTGAGGATGGAGGGAAGAGCTCGAGGAGCCCCGTTTTGTAAAAAGATATATTTTTTTTTTCCATATAGTAGAGAGAAAAGGGAAGAGAAGGTAGAGAAGAACGAAGAATAAGTTAGAGAAGAGAGGAAGCCATGACTCTGTTGCAGTCTGAGTTCACATTGTAAAGAGGCATTTCATACTAATACAATCAGAGCAGTTTTTCCTACATGTTATTCTGTGTTGTTGATGAATGTCTCTGTGTGGTTATGATATGTTGTAGATGTGCATTTGCAGGATACAGACAGAAGTCGTTGTCTATTGGGTTCTTTGATTCTAGGTCTGGTTCTTTGTGGCTTCATGCAAGAGGTTGCATGACAGAACATTGTGGGTTTTGTAAGCCAGTGCATAGAGTGCACTTCTGAATTCTACGGAATTTGGAAAAAGTTGTGCCAGGAGGGCGCACCAGAGGAAGTCATTGATTCAAGGAGGAAGCCTCAAGGTTGTTGAACACCTTGGAGGTAAGACTGTATAGAGGAAGGCACAGAGATAACAAGAGCACTGGGGGTTCTGTGGAAGCTCTGCCAGGAGGGCATTGAGCAAGTGCATAGAGTGCACAGAAAGAACTCTATTTTGAGTTCAATGAGAAGATAGAACGTATGAGGTTTTTTAGAGCTTTGCCAAAACGACATTGAGTGAGTGCAAGGAAGTGCACAGGAGGGACTCTGTTTCAATTTTGGGGAAGAAGGAGAAGTGTCGAGGAGAAAGACACTCACAGATTTGTTGAATACTCTGTTTGTTCAGCAGGGAGTACTCGAACGGGAGGCTTCCAAGAGGGCACCAATCTCCATTTGAAGGAGAAGGAAAGGGACGAATCCCTTAGAGGTTCGAGCAGGAAAATCTCAGGACATACATCATAGTAGTGTGCAGGCACCCTGGAAGGAGTGTAGAGGCCGAGAAACCTTTTAAGGTTTCAGAGTGAACGAAGCTTAGGAGGGACAACATTCCTAGAACATAGGCAATATCTAGAGGAATTGAGTTCACATAGGAAACAAAGGTTGAGGCCTTTGAAACTTTGAAAATCTTCCAAGGGGAAGGAAGAATCACATGCTCAAGGAGGAGCTACAACTGTCATTGGATCGACACTTGGAGGAAAAATCTGGACCGTTGAATCTAAGTCTAGACACACAGGAGGAGAGAGTGCAAGGAGGATAGATCTAGGCCGTCAGATCTAGGCCAAGGGATCGATAACCGTCGGATCCGGAGGAAGGTGCATGGATTTTAACCTCTGGGAGGTCACGAAGGAAAGGAGCCATATGGGCGGTGAGAGGCCTTTTTGAAGGAAGTGCTGAAGTTGCGAGATTCATTGGATCTTGCAGAGTTGCAGGGTGGTTAGAGGCCAGTGAAACCCATCACCTAGGATTTGAGAATCAAAGAGATATGTTGTTCTCGTTTCAATCCACATCATTGGATCATTTCATGAATTTGGGGTTCGTGAGAGGGTAGACCAAATTCTTGGTCTCGCAAAATCCTGAGTTGCGAGGAGCAAAGGAGGAGATCCAGACCGTTGGATCCAAGCCACGGGAGAACCATTGGATCAGCACCTCTGCATGGTATTGCATATTGAGGGTTGGGGGTTCTGTCGTCAAAGTGGTATCAGAGCCTGATCTTGTTTGTATATTTTAGGAAGAAGGAGCTAGAGGAGAAGGAGTAGTCTGATACCAGTAAGTGGTACCAGTGCAGGATTTTCCCCATATATTTCAGGTAAAAGAGGAAGTGAGATGAAGAAGAGCCTGTAGGAGATAGGTAAAAGGTGAATATTGTTGCAGGATGAAATAGTCAATTGGTATAGTCAAGTGAACTATAGGAGATGTTGCAGGTTCTCTCATTTGTAGAGTGACAAAAACAAGTTTTCCAGGAGGGTAGATAGGAAAAGGAAGATGGCTACTGAAGGCCATGGACACGGTGGAAAGAAGAATCACCAGTAGCAGAGAAAATATGAAATGGATAAAGAACTCACCGAGGTGAGGGAGAGAATGTAAGATCTTTCACTGTGGGTGAAATAGAACGCAAAGACACATTGGGTGTATGAGTGGCCTCTAAGGAGGAAAGCAAAGTGGCCAGTAAATAAATTGTTGGCTAGAAGACAACAAAGGTTGTTGAGGAGGTCGCTGAGGTATGTGAAAATCCTCATGTCCACATAAGAGATGTTTCATGTGTGTGAACCAGAAGCTAGGAGAAATCTCAATGATAAAGAGGAGAAGAGATCACGAGAAGATCTCGTGAACTGCCAGGAAGGCAGTGAAGAAAGTTCAGATTGTCGGATGGGCAAGAGATGGGATCGTTGGATGATCTTAGAGACTGATAGGTAAGAAACGAGGAACTTTCATGTTGCCAGGTGGGAACTGAGATGGGATTGACTGATCTCATAGGCTGCCAGGTGGGCAGAGGAAGAGAGGAAACTCCATATTTCCAGGAGGGCAAGGGAGAGCAGATGAGGCCACATGAGAGCCTCATGAAATCAGAGGTGAGTTCGGATCAATGAGAGGAGATGATAGGGAAGGATCAGAGGAATCTTCTGATCATTGGAGGAATTCAGATATTCCTACCAAGCAACCAAGGTGAGGCCAGGGAAGATGTTGCAGGTGCAACAACAACAGAAAGACAACCAACTATGACTATCAAATAGATGGAGCAGATGTCAGAAGCTACCCAAGGAAAATAAGAGGAGCACACAGTTGAGATGCTCACTCCATGGGAGAAGGAGTTAGAAATGTTGGAGGATTGGCTGAACAATCTAGAACCAGTAGATGACTGCCGAGAGGATACAGTCATGCGAATGTTAGCAGAGAAGAATTCCGAGGAATCGCTCAAAATTTCCAGCCAGGGAGCTGAATAAATGATAACTGCAGTGCTGAGGCATGCAGTAGAAGATGAAGGAAAATTCCAGTTTGGTGGAGCAGCTGGAATTCAACCAGCACAAGGAGAACTGGCAGAAGAAAAGTTGTCAGAAGGGGAAGCTGAGAAGAGACTCAGTGATCAGACTACATAACTAAATTTTGCAGCAGAGTGGCAAGCTGAGGCCACAAAGGAAGAAGATAGTCTGGGGGATCAATATGATCTACCCATTTGCAGGGAAGAAGTGTAGCGGAGCAGGATGCGAAAGGAGAGCCAACCATGGGAGAAGTTGGATGATGAGATTGAGAAGATCAGAAGGATGATGATCAGATCAACATAAGAGGTCAACAAAGGGAAGTTGAGCAGAGGAGAACCTGCCATAGCAACAGGGTAGTAGAAGCAGCAACAACAACAAGGAAATGGAGCAGGAAAACTCCAAAGAACTGTTTAGGATCCAGGTGGATTTCAAAGCCATGTTGGGAAGCTCATGAGAAGGAGCTCATGATTTTTGCAGTTGAGGAGTATGATACAAGAGCATCACTCCGCGTCAACAAGTTCCAGCCAACCAACACATCAAGCGCGCATTCAATGGAAGGAGAGAGGCGAAACCCTCTTGTTTTTCAAATTTTGAAAATGTATTAAATGATTTTAAGGCCGAAGAGCCAAGCCATGCCTTTGAGTAGGCTGTAGTTAGTTTCACATTTAATGGCTAACAGGTTGATGGGGATCTAGATCTAATTCATATTATATGGCCCATTCAATGTAATTCATTGTAATTAATGAGAGTTGGTGAGGATGGAGGGAAGAGCTCGAGGAGCCCCCTTTTGTAAAAATATCTTCTTTTGTTTTCAATAGAGTAGAGAGAAAAGGGAAGAGAAGGTAGAGAAGAATGAAGAATAAGTTAGAGAAGAGAGGAAGCCATGACTCTGTTGCAGTCCAAGCTCACATTGTAAAGAGGCATTTCATACTAATACAATCAGAGCAGTTTTTCCTGCATGTTATTCTGTGTCGTTGATGAATGTCTTTGTGTGGTTATGATATGTTGTAGATGTATGTTAGATGTGAATTTGCAGGATACGGACATAAATCATTGTCTTTTGGGTTCTTTGATTCCAGGTTTGGTTCTTTGTGGCTTCATGCAAGAGGTTGCATGATAGAACATTGTGGGTTCTGTAAGCCAGTGCATAGAGTGCACTTCTGAATTCTGCAGAATTTGGACAAAGTTGTGCCAGGAGGGTGCACCAGAGGAAGTCATTGACTCAAGGAGGAAGCCTCAAGGTTTCTAAAAACCTTGGAGGTAAGACTGTATAGAGGAAGTCACAGAGATAACATAATCAATGGGGGTTCTGTGTAAGCTCTACCAGGAGGGCATTGAGCAAGTGCATAGAGTGCACATAAAGAACTCTATTTCGAGTCCAGTGAAAAGAGAGAACGTTCAAGGTTCTGTAGAGCTTTTCCATAAGGGCATCGAGCGAGTGAAAGGAATTGCACAGGAGGGACTCTATTTCGAGTTCAGGGAAGAAGGAGAAGTGTCGAGAAGAAAGACACTCACAGAGTTGTTGAATACTTTGTTTGTTTAGTAGGGAGTACTTGAACGGGAAGCTGCCAAGAGGGCACCAATCTTGATTTGAAGGAGAAGGCAAGGGATGAATCCCTTAGAGGTTTGAGCAGGAAAATCTCAGGATGGACAACACAGTAGTGTGCAGGCACCCTACAAGGAGTGAAAAGGTCAATAAACCTTTTAAGGTTTTAGAGTGAATGAAGCTCAGGAGGGATAATGTTCCTAGAACACAAGCGATATACAGAGGAAGCAAAGGTTGAGGCCTTTGAAACTTTGAAAATATTCCAAGGGGAAGGAAGAAGCACATGCTCAAGGAGGAGCTACAACTGTCATTGGATCGGCACTGGGAGGAAAAATATGGACCGTTGAATCTACATCTAGACACACAGAAGGAGAGAGTGCAAGGAGGATAGATCAGGGTTGTCAGATCTAGGCCAAAGGAATGATAGCCGTCGAATCCGGAGGAAGGTGCATGGAGTTTGACCTCTGGGAGGTCGCGAAGGAAAGGAGCCATATGGGCGGTGAGAGGCCTTCGTGAAGGAAGTGCCAAAGTTGCGAGAGTCATTGGATCTTGCAGAGTTGCAGGATGGTTAGAGGTCGGTGAAACTCATCACCCAGGATTCGAGAATCAATGAGAGTCGTTGATCTCGTTTCAACCCACGTCATTGGATCATTTCATGAATTTCGGGACCTGAGAGGGTAGAACAAACTCTTGGTCTCACAAAATCTCGAGTTGCGAGGAGCAGAGGAGGAGATCCATACCATTGGATCCAAGCCACGGGAGAACCGTTGGATCAAAACCTCCGAGTGGTATCGCATATCGAGGGTTCGGGGGTTGAAAGAACTTCTTCTCGACTGTAGAAATCGTGAAGTACCGGGCACCGAGGGCTCATGTGAACACGTGGCACATCCATTAGGTGGGGACCGTGTGGTTGATAGGTGGCAGAAACATAGAGTGCATAGAGAAGACGAAAGTAGGCGACAAGTGGCGTACGCATGTCACCTTAGAAGGAGCCAACCCATCAAATACCTTTCGCATCTTGGGGTTTCACAAAGGAGGAGCACAAAGGTTCAACACTACAACTCGCGAAGTTGCGAGTTGCAAGGGGTGCTAGAGTTAGGCCCGAACCAGTGGTTATGTGCGGAAGGCGTTAGCAAGGAGGGAGCCATACCCGTATAGTCATCTCGGGTATCAGAGGTTTGGAAAAGAGGAGTTGAGGGTATTCGACTCACGAACTCGCGAGATCACGAGTCATGAGGAGCGCTTGCGTTAAGGCTCGATTGTGGTCGCAAGGGGATGTGAGGCTCTCACTTTGTGTTAAGTTGCACAGGGTGGGTTTTCACGAAGGACCTATGGATCATATTAGTGAGGTTCCAATAGGGATCCGAGGGAGCCACTTTGGCTTGGGGAGAATAAGAACGATCCTGTGTGGATTTCGGCCCGGGGGTTGGGGGTCTGCACCACTAGTGCATAAGACCAAACACCGAGATTACAAGAGGCATAAGTATTGCACTACTCATCATGATCCTTGCGGTATTGCAGCAACACTCGCTCTGCAAGTGTCTTGGAAACCCTATATGCCCAAGTGCAATGGAAGGGCCCGACACATTAAGTGCTAATCCAGTAAGAAAGGAAAGAGTCCACATGGAGCCAAAGCTCGTGTAGACCATGAGCCAAGCCAACACATAAACCATACACAGAGCCCAACGCCAAACTCCCTAGACCTTTCCATAACTCACAACACATATCACATATAGAGGCAAAGCACCCACACATAGACTGCCAAGGAGATATCCCGTTGAACAATATTATGGGTGCACTATGCATCAACATGCCCTAGCAGACCTGTACAAAAAACAATATCCAAAAAAAACTATGCCTATACAAAAAAATTGTCTTCACACACACAAAAAAACATAACGCCCTAATGGAACCTGCAACCTATTGGTTGGAGAAGCTAGGAGCCAGAAGAGAAAAGTTCATGAAGGAATCCTGCAAGGGGCAACCCCACCAGCACCTCCTCTGTGCATGGGTTCTCTGCCGCCAGGAGTGTTATGCAGAGTGGGAAAGAGGAGAGGAAGAAGGATTATGCGAAGCTAGGGTTGGGGGTGTAGGGTTTTCGGGGATGAGAGCCCAGGGGGCATGTGGGCCTCATGGGAGGACCCATTGCCCGACTTAGATTTTCTTAAAAAAATTAATTATTTTGATTAATTAATTATTTATTTGTATTTTAATTGTTTTATTTTATATTTATTTTATTCTTTTAAATTATTTTAGGTTTAAACTATTATTGTTTAAATTAGTTTAAAGGTTAATTATTTAATAATAAAACAAAAATATGTATATATTTAAATTATATTTCATTTATCTCCGACCTGTATATATTTAAATTAGTTTTAAATGAATAGTTTAAGGGCTTATACCATGATAAGCAGGGGGGGGCTTCATGCGCACTAGGAAGGTAAGTTAGAGGAATTGACGAGTGTGGTACAGTGCTAGTGTAGCTACCAAGTGAGGGAGTCAGTAGTTTTCTTAGGCAAATACATCGAGCTTAGAGGCTTTTGACCTTGACCTAGCCACTTCCCCTAAAGAGAGTAATGTCTGTTTACAGACAAGTAAAAGAAAAAAAACTTACGCCTAACACTTTGTTTTCAAGTTTAAGTTGCACAAATGTGAATTTCCTTAGACTCTCCCTGACAAACTCTTGGTTGATGCAGATTCAATTATATAGGATGGTTAGGACTCAAGGAAATTGAGGCAGAGGGGCATCGACGCAGAGACTGCCAACATCCCCACCACCATTGCCTGAATTAGCTCTCATTCTGTGCTCTTTGGAGTCCATAAATGAGACTTTAGAGGGGCATCAACCAACAGGGATCGAAGTGGATCTCCCACCATCTAGAATGGGTAACCCTGAAGCGTCAAGGGATTCAAGGGGAGGGCCTCCACCCGAGGACATCACTAGAGAATTGTAGAAGATTAAACTTCCAGAGTTCGCCGAGGGTCATGCCAGTGAACGTGCAGAAGCATGGTTGGAAGGGATGACACGATGTTTCCCCTTAAGAGACTATGCTTCCACATCAAAGGCGAAAATAACTATCTTTCAGTTAAGGGATAGTGCCCTAAACTGGTGGGGCAACCTGGAGAGGCAATTATACCTTACCTTGGACACCGTCTCTTGGGAACTTTTTGAGGAGAGGTTCTAAAGGAAATATCTACTAGCTTACTATGAGGAACAACAAGTGGGAGCATTTTATGCTCTAGTACAGGGAAATAGGACCGTAGACGAATACAAGATCAGGTTCATGGAGTTGGTGAAATATGTTTCATACATGGATAATGATCAACGACAAGAATAACGCTTTGTCTATGGGTTAAACCCTAAGACAAGGACCATGGTGCGGATGTGGAAACCGTCTTCAGTAGCGAAAGTGGTTGAAAATGCACGTTATGCGGAGGAACACATGAAATTAAATGGAGGTATGAGATCGACCTTTTCGCGTCATCATGGATTTGTGGGGAAGGCCCCTAGGACCTTCTCTAGGGGAGGGAGATCTAGGTCACCCCCATTTGGTAATAGAGTCGCACCAAGGAAAATCACCATAAGTATTTAAATGGAAGCAAGTGCATCATCTCGTTCATCACCAAAGACACAGGCAGGTTCACAACCTTCTCAGGGAGCAACTAGTAGGGGTAGGGGTTCCAGGAGAAGGAACTCATTTCAGAGGCCGTCACAGGGTGGTGCGCAGGTTCAATCTCGTATTACATGTTGGGGATGTGGGGGACCCCATTACCAGTGTGACTACCCAGAGTTGCAAGCAAGATTTTTTCATAGAGAAGGAAATGCCCCAATGGGGAGGGCAAGTGGCAGCCACCAGATTTATGAAGGAGTTAATAATCACCAGGAAGAACATCAATCCATGGTGGTGAGTCATCAGGTACGCTAAATCATATCAATTTTAAAATTTTATTTGATTTTGGTGTTATAGATAGTTTCATTTCACCATCTTCATTAGAAAAGAGTGGGTTGGCAGCCTACAAGCACAATGGCTTCGGGGGAAAAACAAGTGTAGGACCTAGCATTGATAATTGTCTAGTAGACCTCAGAGTGTGTACTACCAGGTTGAAGGTATATGTCACTTCTCTCAGGATGTATGACCTAATCATTGGAATGGATTGGTTAGAATCCCATCGAGCTATGGTAGATTGTTTCAAAAAAAGGGTGCTTTGTGTTGACGATGAAGGAAGGCTAGTAGAGATCCACAGTGTACAGAGAAAGGTGTCTCTACGCTTTATATCAACTATGAAGGTTAAGCGGTGCATGAGGCAAGGGTGTCGACTTTATGTAGTGGAAGCAGTGAGTGAAAGGAAAGGACCCTCCTTGGATCAGTACCCAGTATTGTCAGAGTTTAAAGATGTTTTTCCGAACGAGTTACCAAGGTTACCTCCTAAGAGGGAGCTTGATTTCACTATTGAGCTAAAAACTGGTGAAAAACCAATTTCCAAGACTCCATATAGGATGAAAGTGCCAAAACTTTGTGAGTTGCAGATGCAGTTAAAATATCTACTCGACTTAGGGATAATAAGGCTCAATGTCTCACCTTGGGGTGCACCAATAATGTTTTTGAAGAAGAAGGACAATTCCTTACTACTATGTATAGATTACAGGGACTTGAACCGTGCTACAATGAAAAATAGGTACCCAATTCCACAAATAGATGACCTCTTTGATTAGATGAAAGGAACAACGGTATTTTCAAAAAATGATTTGCGATTAGGGTATCACTAGTTAAGGATTAAGGAAGGCAATATTCCTAAAACTGTCTTTTGAACTCGGTTTGGGCATTACGAGTTCGTTGTCATACCTTTCATATTGATCAATGCACCAACAGTATTCATGAGCCTCATGAATGGTGTATTTTGGAAGTACTTAGATGAACCAGGTGGATATTGGTGGCCACCCACCTTTTCCAAATGGCTCAAAACAACTTTTTGGCAATTTTGGCAATTTACTATTTTTAGCAGTTTTTTCGGGTCCTGAACTTCCGGGGCCATTTTAAGGCCCTAAACGATGTTTTTTTTGGTATTTTGCTCTTAAAAAATAGCATCCATGATGCTATTTTGTATCGAGCATTGTAGGCCTCAGATAGATCTTTCCAACGAGCTATTGTGCACCCTAAACGAAGATTGTATGCAAAAGTTACGACCCCGGGAAGTTGATGTACTAACTTACCCAAACGGGGCCCACATGACTTTTGGCACTTCATCTCCTAGGGTTAAGTTTTTGGATGTCTAGGACTTTTGGCATTCCCGTTTATTGTAAAAATTCCTTCAGAGCCTCATTGTAACCATCTTCTCGTGAATGCGAGTAGCCGTCACATCTCTTCTCAGAGATAAGCTACCACCATTCTAGCGAGGCTTTCACTCTGTATTTTTACAGTCTCTATACATTTCTTTGATTAATAGAAATCGTGTATTACTATATATCTGTGTTTATGGTTGCATCTATGATATGTTCTATTATATTATTGAATATCTGCAATATCTTTGTGCATTTCTTTATTATATCTCTGCTCTCATTTCGTGCCGAAAATAATCCGGATCATTAGACCACTTTGTACAAGTCTTTTTAGATGATATCCTTATCTATTCCAAGAACGAAAGAGAACATGAGGAACAGTTGCGAGTGGTGTTTTCTTGCCTTAGAGAGAACAAATTGTATGGGAAGTTGTCGAAGTGTTCCTTCTTCTAGAAATAAATCCACTATTTAGGTCATATCATTTCTGGCAAAGGAATCTCTGTGGACCCAGAAAGGTAAAGGCCATTACGGAATGGCTAGTGCCGAAAAATGCTCATGAGGTAAGAAGCTTCATGCGTTTAGCAGGTTATTATCGGAGATTTATGGAAGGGTTCTCTAAAATAGCGAAACCCATCACCACTTTGTAGTGCAAGGGGGTCAGGTATGAATGGACAGAAGAATGTGATAGTGCATTCATCGAGCTTAAGAGGTTACTAACTAGTGCACCAATTCTATGAGTGCCAGATATGGAAAAGGACTTCACAGTCTGCACGGATGTCTCAAAGAAAGGGTTGGGGTCTTTGCTAATGTAGGATGGAGGACTGATAGATTATGTGTCAAGGAAGTTGAAGAAAAATGAGGAGCTTTATGCTACTCATGATTTAGAGTTGGCAGCTATAATGCTAGCTCTGAAACATTGGAGGCACTATCTAGTGGGGCGAAACTTTGAGCTCAAAATAGACCATCAAAGTTTAAAACATATCTTCACTCAAAGGGATCTAAATGCCAGGAAAAGGTGATGGAGTGAGTTTATGAGTGAGTACAATTTTGGTATTTCATACATAAAGGGAAAGGAAAATGTGGTCGCAGATGTCTTGAGTAAGAGACCACGTGTCTTCTCCTTGGTACCCTTAAAATTCAATCTGAGGGAACGTGTGTTGACGCAAATCCATGGAGACAGTTGGTATTTAAAGGTTACTTCGAACCTCAAGAGTGGGAGGCAATTAGATCCAAAGTATGAAGGATATAGTCTGGAATAAGATGGACTATTAAGATATCGAGGAAGGATGTACATCCCCGAAGGTGGGCATATTTGAAGCATCATACTGAAGGAAGCCCATAAAGGACTTTATTGTGCACATCTGGGTGTGAAGAAAATGTACGTAGACATGAGGAAGCTCTTCTTCTAGGTAGGCATGAAGCGCAATGTAGTCCATTTCATTTCCAAGTGCCTAGAGTGTCAACAAGTGAAATCTGACCACCATCACTTGACAGGTCTCCTACAACCACATGATGTCCCTATGTCCAAGTGGGAAGTCAACTCTATGGATTTTGTGATGGGGTTACTGCTCGCATCTCATAGACACAATGCCATTCTTGTAATAGTTGATAAGTTAACCAAGAGTTCTCATTTTATTCTGGTTAGAGACACTTACGATGTCACTGATGTGGCACGCGTGTTTGTAAGTGAGGTCATATGTTTACACAAGATACCTAAGAAGATCATTTCAGATAGGGACTCCAGATTCACTTCTAGGTTTTAGACAAGTTTGCAGTCATCTTTGGGGACTCAGTTGAACTTAAGTACAACTTATCATCCTGAAACAAATGGGAAAACTGAGAGAGTAAATCAGGTTATGGAAGACATGCTTAGGATGTACGTCATGGATAATCAAACCCATTGGGAGAAGTACCTACCTTTGGTAGAGTTTTCCTACAATAACATTTTTCATAGCTCCATCGGAATGCCACCCTATGAAGCTCTGTATGGAAGGCCATGCATACCACCGTTGATTTGGGAGAGGTTAGAATATTGAGTGACAGTTGGGCCATAATTGATTCAAGAGATGGAGGAACAAGTGATTCAGATTAGGCAGAGACTAAAGGAAGCACATGATAGACAAAAAAGATATGTTGATGCACACAAGACCAATCGAAGTTATAAAGTGGGAGATCATGTTTTCATTCATATCAAACCTAACAAGAGTACCATTCAGTTCAGGAATGGGACAAAGTTTTCACCTCAATTTATAGGACCGTTCATAATTCAAGAGAAAATTGGACCCGTTGCCTATCATCTCGTACTGCCACCCCACTTGCATAAAAATCATAATGTTTTTCATGTATCTGTTCTACATCATTATGTTGTTGATGAATCACATAAAATAAATTGGAAGGAATTGTAGGTATAGGACATGGGAACCCTCATAGTAGAACCATTACGCATATAGGACCGTAGAGTCCGACAGCTCAGGAACTGTTTGGTAGACCAAGTTAAGGTCCGGTGGGACAAGTATAGTCCAAGATATGCTACTTGGGAGGATGCCGAGACATTACGACGAGATTATCCCTCATTTTTTTGACCACCTTGAGAATATGTTTCTTGAAGGTTGGGTGTATGTAACACCACCTTTTAACTTAGACAACTAGGATTACCTGAGGTCTGATTACCTTTATTTTCTGTTCACCATGAAACTATTAATGATACACTTGAACTTTTAAGACATATGAACCTTTATGAATATTTAAATGTATTTGAATGATGATGGATATGATACAATATATTGTGAGAATGTAAATTTTATGAATGTTTAAATGCTATTTGAATGATGATGGATATGACACGATCTACTATGTGAGTGTAAATTCTATAAATGTTTAAATATCACTTGAATGATGATGGATATGATGCGATATACTATGTGAATGTGAATCCTATGAAGGTTTAAATTTTATTTGAATGATGATNATGTAAATGAAAATTCTATGAATGGGTAACGTTCATTGAATTATGGGGATATTATGAGATCTATTTCTAACTTGAAAACTTTGATGTTAAAGTTGTTGGTATGTGGATACCGAATTGAGATTATGGTTGTATTCAATTACATGATGATAATGCATATATATGTATGAGTTTGTGTTATAGACTAATTTGCAGGTCATTGGGCTATGAAATAACCAAGGGATAATGATAATGAAAGTGGATGTCATGACCATTGACTGAGAAACAATATGGTATGAATATTTGTATGTAAAATTATATTGGTTTGGATGCATTCCTATGATATGTGGACCAGTGTAGGATTTCAGGTGGTGAGACTACCCAAAATGGAATAAACGATGATAAAACTCCTAGCACCACGGTGCCACTGTATATTCCATTGTAGGGTGTGGACCCTAGTCCTGTTAGGAGGGGTGGAGGCATTTCCCACTGTGTATCCTTCGAAACTTGGAGTCATGGGAGGACGGTGTTAGCTCATGCTCCCCTAGACATGTGATGATGGCTGTCAGTTGCATGCTGGGGAAGCTTGGTCAAGATAGTGAGACTTTCGCTTACGGGTTATATTTGGAGTTAGGTCAATATAGTTGATGCTCCAAGATAGTCCAACATAGGAAGGATAGGAATGGAAGATGGAAGTAAGTTAGGGAGGAAGGATGAATAGAAATAGTTGAGAGTGTATTGAGATTCATCTTATGGTGGAATTTATTGTTTTTCCTTCTGAAAAGAAAATGTGTATATATGAATATTCATAATTACGTAACAAAACCACAGTTGTCTAAATAAAATTGTTGAGCTAGATTATTGTAATTAAGGGAATTTACAAACATTTCATTGGTTTATTATCTTTTATAAAATGAATAGTCTTGTTGATTGGATTGGATGCATACATAAATTTCTATAAGGGTGATAGTTATTGTTATTAGTACATGCATGAGACTTGTATGTACTAGCTACACATGCATTTGTTGTACATGTACACTAGCATGCATGATTTTTCTTGGCTTACTTACTAATAATGTCGGTTATTTGATATGAATGTGTGAACCATGTGTCTTTTCCCTTGTATCATAAAATACTTTAAATTCAGGACGAAGTTTCCTGAAGGGTGGGTGTATGTAATAACCCAAAGTAATTAATCAATTGTCATGATTTAAATAATTGTTTAATGTATATTAGTTAATTAATTAATTAATTAATTAATTTCATGATTAAATATTTGGTTAATGAATTTGAGTTTAATAAATTTAAATTTATTAAATGGAGACTTAATGTATCAAATGATGGAATCATTAAAGAGAAAGGGGATAAGGTGGTTGGCATTGAATGGAGGGATAAGGTGGGTGAGTCTTAATGAAAGGGATAAGGTAGTGATTGAGAGAGGGGGAAAGGAGGATAAGAGAAGGGAAAAACATTCGAGAAGGGACTTTTAGGGTTTTGGGGAGAGCATCATTTTTGAGAGGAGAGGAATGTATTGATAATTTAGAGGGGCTAGAGTAGCTTGCTGAACGATGGCACTTGTTTTTGCTTGAGGAACTTGTTGGAGTTTAGTGGATTGAGACAGGGGGCACCTGTTGCTGGGAGTTTTGGGCTCGGGGGCCAGGAATCCTTACAGAATCCTGGAGCTAGGGAGATGGAGAGGCTCTGTTCCTAGCTGGTTGGGAGGTTAGTTGGTTTTGGGCAGAGCATTAGGCAGAGTTGGAGAAAAACAATAGCATCAGTTAGAGGCATGCATTTTCATTATTATGTTGTTTTTTGTGGTTTATTATCATGTTGTTGAATATGTGGTTTGTTATGATGTTGAATATGTGGTTTATTATGATGTTGCTCATAAATTATAATTATGTTGGACAATGAATGGTTAAAAAGTTAGGATAGCATTTCTCTATTTTAACTTATGTTTTATAAGGCTCTGTTGGAAGAGACCTTACAAGATCTACAAATCTTCAGAGTCTCTCTTCAACATCTCCAACATCTTCAGTTCATCTCAGTCAATTTGTTTTTTTTCGGGATCTAGCAGATCAACTTACGTTCTCTTCAGCTCTCATCATCTTTTGTGTAGCCCTCATCAGCTTCATTCTCTTCAGAAGTTATCTACCTTGCTCTGCCTCATCTTCATATTTCATTGGTACACATCATGATTCCACATATCTTGCATAATCTTCTACATAGTTTCCACTTCAACGTGCATCAATTAACTTGAGGTAAAACATGTATAAATCTCTTTAATTTACTAAGAATTTGGAAAACATGATGCATAACCACTATCACTACTCCACACTTCACTACACATTATTACCACTTATAAATTACCGTCATGACTACTCACTAAACCTTCCATTTTCACTCCACCAATCATAATGAAAATTATACTCTGATCATAAGACCAAGCAATGAAAATGAAATATGTGGTATACTAAAACAAAAAAAAGAAACATCTATAGTGTCTTCTTATTGTACACCATAAAGCATTCCTAAGTCATTTGAATGATTCTGAATAAGAGGATGAAGTCATGGTTTCTTATTCAAGAAAAGAACCACATGTAAATCTTGGTCTTAGAATGAATATAAGATATAGAGTATAAAGGTGTCCAAGTTCATATGACCACCATCCCCATCCTTTCACATTCTCCACACTCATACCACTCTATGATAACCCATCCCTTGCTTGTCCTCCATTTTCATGATAATTTTGTTTCTCTATTTTAAATCAATCTGTGATAGTATAATCAGTTTCTAGAGTGTAGCTCCATAAGAACCAACACCTACACAAAGAAACAGTGTCACATAAATTCATAAGTAGACTATCATGAGTTCACCTTGTTTGCATGAGAACATGCAAATTATTGGGTTTGGGGGTGTTTTGAGCTCCACTTTTGCTATGTTTTCCGCTATACAAAAAAATTCATTATTACACCTTTTCCCACATTTTGTTGTTAATACACACCATAAACTCTAATTAAACGCCATCATTCGTCATTATATCCAGTGTGGTTAATACATCATCTTTTATATCTTTTTAGTGGTTAAAAGATGATTATATCATGGTTTACTTATGACGGTTTTTGAAGTGTGATTCTTGTACTAGCACAATCAGTATTCTTGTACCAAAATAACAGTTAAGCATTTTCGCACCAATATTATCATTTTGGTACTTGTCGTTGTTTATCATAATCGTGAACTTTGAGGCAAAAATAAGAAACATGGGTTTTCTCCGCATTGATGTCAGCATATGGAAACAAGTGTCAAAATCCACCCAGGTCACATGTGTGGACCTCCAACTCATGGGGAATAATTCATCCAAATTAATAAAAGTTCTAGATACTTAATTTTGGCCACGATGTTCATGCAAATAACGAATAATATGATGAATATGGAACCTGTGTTTTGTTTCTAGCATGGAAAATTGGCTCTTATGCAGGCAATTTTCCAAAAAAGGAACGGTTAAAGCATTATGGCCAGTGCTTTAACTCATATTTTTCATGTTGTGAGAATATTTTTTTTAATAAGCATGTAATACTAGTCAATGTGAAGGTTGGATTTATATTTTCATAGAATTTTATCTTACCTCCAAGTCACATGGAGCTTCATTCATAAAGTCCATATCTCAAACCAAATCACTTAAATTATGCAAACGAAGGATGGGTCAAGATTATTGTTTTGGCATCCGATTTTTATCCTTAACCACATGGAGCTGTTCTAGAAGTCTAGCATGGATTGAGTCAAAAGGAGAGATGCATTTTATGTTTTGATGCTCTTGTTCCCATCTTCATTTGAAACCAAAAAGTTTCCATCACAAATGCCAATCTCATGAGATCGTCCAAGAGCAAATTTGGTACAAAAAAATAACAAGAAAAGTATTTTGATGAACGAATCTACTATAATTTTGGTTTGTAACCAAGACAAGATATGATTTATACGGTGATCAACATGTAATGGTGACGCATAAATTGATAAAAGGATGATGATTGTTCCTAAATAAAACGCCATTTGTGTAACTAGATTTGCTTGTTAATGAAGAATTGATTGATCGTTGGGATTCTAGACTTCATTTCTGAACTGAGTTAAGCTTCCAAGTTTTTGTCTCGGTTGGGAAGGGCCCCTCAGCTCAGGTAACTTCCTGTTTTTTTTATTATTTTCATTAAATTAGCTGCAGATTATATTTTGTTTTTTTTGCAGTCTATCTCCAACTCGTGTGATGATTTCCTTTTACATTTAACTCTAGCTTTGTATTATTTTAATTCTATTGATTTATTTTACGAATTTGAAGATTGGTCCTTGAATAAGAACACCACAAATCTGCACCAATTTAACACCATTATTTCCCATTCATTCTTACGATAGATTGATTTATGTCACTTGCAATCTTAATCATGATCTTCACTATCAATAAACTTGTAGACAATTGAAACATGATCATTGTTTAGCCACAAAAATGATTAAAACAAATACAAAAACTTCTCTGCAATTACGCCCTCCTTCCTCCTCATACAGATCTATTCAGACTTAAAGTTTAATAGATATCTTTGAGAAAAAAAAATCAAAGTCTCTAATTTTGTATTTGATTAAAAATCCATGTATATACATATTTCTGTGCATGACTTACTCCAGTTTTAAGTACAGTGATTTCATTTTATTTTGTTTGTCAAAGTATTATAGTGACTTGGTAAGATGTTAGTTTGTTAATATATATGTTAGTTCGTTATTTAGTTTGTTGATATATATATTCATTACTTTAATGTTAGGTTAGTTTGTATTTTTATTTTTGTTATTTAGTTAATATATTTATGTTAGTTTGTTATTTAGTTATTGTCTTTTATTTTTTATATAAGTGTATTATTTTATTGTTAATTGTTTTATCATTTGTTAATAATTTTTTATGTAAATATTGTAATGTTGTTTTGCATGCGTGGAGTTAAGAATAAGTGAGCATGAACTGGACAGAGGACATTGCTTTTACACCATCTCTTCATTTTTCTCTCGCTTCACCTTTCTCTTCATTTCGATTTCATCATTTTCCTTTCTTGGGTGTATTCTTTCAAGGGCACTTCATTTTCATAGTTTGAATTTAGATTTCGTTGTCTAATTGTTTGATTACGTTTTTCTTTAACTAGTTTTCTTCAATTTGGCTTTTCCATAGTTTAAATTTCTTACTCTTTACTTCTTGCACTTGGTTTTATTTCCTATACTTTGGTTTCCTGCACTTTAATTTGCCAGAGCTTCACACCAAAGGAATATTAAAGGCCTAACTCATGAGATATGACCTTATTGTAATGAGTTTCAACCTAAGGTGTTAGTGTGTATCCTATCAATTGAATTCATTGTTTGTTTTGTTTATTGCATTAAAGTGTGGTTTGTCGGCATTAGGTTAGACTAGGCTCCAATTCTTCATTTCATGTGCTTGCACCTCTAAGTCTACGACTCCCTGGTTAAAAATTTAACGTTGGTAATTAATAGTGTATATATTTAGCCCAACACTTGTCACACTTGTTCATCCACCGAAATGCTTCATACTTCTTCAGTAATTTTCCCAATGGTGTTGTAATATTCACATATATTCTAATGATCCTACGGTAGTATATTGTATTACCAAGCATCCTACACAATTGTTTCGCAGTTGTAGGTGGAAGCATGTTCAGGATAACCACAACTTTAGCGAGGTCTACCAGGAATCCTTCCCGAAAAACAATATGGCCTAGAAAATTGATGTGTGGTACATAGAAAATACACTTCCTTAGGTTTAGAGCTATATGTAACTCCCAACATATATCAAACATCAACCAGAGTATCCCTACGTGATCCTTTCCTAAACTATATACCGTACAATCATCCATGTAGACTTCTAAGAACCTGTGTATGAAATGATGAAATGATGAAATAACAATCCTGGATAAGAGAGCAGGGGTATTCTTTAGGAAGAAAGGCATGATGTTATATGTGAATGACCCCCACTTAGTTATAAAACTGGTCTTTCTCTTGTCATCCTCTAAAATTATGATGTGGTGATACCCTGAGAATCCATTTGTAAATGAATATGCTTCTTTCCCCTCATCTTGATCTAATACCTCATCACTAAACGATGTTGGAAATGGATCATGTACACATGCGGAATTCAAACTCCTATAGTCAACATAGACCCTAATTTCCTCGGTACCCTTTTTTCTCTATATGACTATGGGGCTAACACATTCTACTTCTTCAACCAGAAATATTAGTCCTGTTGTAAACATTTTGTCTATTTCTCTTTTGACATTTTCTTTCACGTTGGGATTGAGACGATATAATTTGTGCTTCATGGATATCAAGTCAAGTTTTATCTCAATATTCATATCTCCCATGGTTCCTTTTATGCCTTTCATTTCTAAAAATTCTTTTGGGAATAGGTCTTTGTATTCCTGCAATAGACTATGGATTTAATTCATGGTCTACTCATCCCAGTAATCCCTTATAGAAGCTATCTTAGGATTCTCTTCTCTCCCTATGTTTACTTTCCGCAGCTTTAGAGGATGGGTATAGGTACCACTTGTATGACTAGGTGTAGTATCTTGGATTTCCCTAGTTCCCACAGTTTATTTAATATTGAGGTTCCTAAGTTCTTATACTTCATTTGGTTCTTCCAGGTCCTTACCAACTTTGCAATAGGCTATCGATATTCTGATAGGGTTTTGGTCTAGATTGGACTGAAGAAAATGAGCATGATCATAACATACCACTAGGATTGATCTAGATTCATAATCGTTAGTAAATAACATCTTTCGAATTCTTTAAAGTACTAGGTGGAGCTTCAAAGTCTTACTAGTAAAAGAGAAATATCTATAAAATTGGTCTTCTAGTGCTTACCACTGGTTAATTTGTCTCCTCGTCTCTTCATCGGTGTACCAGGTTTTTGGAATTTCACCTAATGAGTGGAAAAATAAGTGAATCCATACCTGATATGGTACTTGCACAAATTTACATTGCTTGATGAAGTGATCAACATGCATTCTGGGGTTAGACTTCCCATCAAACAATTTCACTTCGTGAAAATCCATGTTCGTCTTTTTTGTCACTTGATCGCTTATGAAAAATATGTATCGAATAGATCTCTTTGCGTCCTACCAATATAAAAGTGAATCTCTATGAGTGGCCCACCACTTAGATAGGGTATCCTTCAAAGCTATGTCCATAACCGATATCCTTTGCTTTGGCAGAAATTTTCCATCTATAACAGTGAGAAAAATATTCAAGTCTGAAGTACCTTCATATGTTGGGTAATCCCTCATCTCGGCTCCAATCCATTGCACTTCCCTGATAGTTGCGCAATTTCTTGAAAATATCTCATATGAACCCTATTTCCAATGGTCAAAAGCTAGTTTTGAGTCCTCCTCAGCTGACTATATAGTCCTCCAACTTACAAATACATTTGCAGTGGGGTTGATGTAATTTGGTCTCATCCCTCCTGTTACGGTGTATAACTGGTCGAGAACTTCGGGTTCCATGTTATTATCAATTGGCTCAGTACATCTAGGTCCCATGTATAGATCTAAGGGTTGGATTAATTTTACTCCATCTGATTCAAAATTCATCATGTCCCTCTTTAGGTCAATGATAGCATAATTGTCATAATCCAAATCAATTCCCAATAAGGGAGGTTAGGGGTCTTCATCTCCCATGATTTCAATGACTTCAAAATAAGATATCGTTGTAACTCCTACAACATCTACTTCAACATCTTCCAGCCTTCCTATTGGAAAAATGCAGTATTGATTCTCCATTATCAGATGGATGGGGGAATAAACTAACTGAGATTTTCCTAGAGCTTCCCAAGTATTTTTAGGGAAGATGTTGACATATGAACCCAAGTCTAGCATGACATATTTAATTTCAAAGTCATTTAACTAGGCTTCCAAACTAAATTATTTTCCAATTCGCACCTTCCTTCTTTGTATTCTCTGTGTATTCTTCTCAGGGAGGTTTGTAGCTATCTTAGTCCTTGGGGCTCCCTCATCCCCCAAGATTAGGTACAAGGTGTTCCTCAACTTCTCATAAAGGAGGTCATCTCTGAGGATCTCAGAGAATAATTGAAACTAGAGATTGATTATATTTTGGGACTGGTCTCATGGTCTTCTCAAATTTACAGGGTTTTGAGGTGCAAGAGGTGAGGCAAGAGCTTGAGTGGTCCTGGGTTGCAGGGTGAATTTAGGGGGGTTTTCTCTTACTT
>SNQJ01S0146286.1:0-15854 GCA_010110895.2 Picea sitchensis
TTCCTAGTTGGCAGGATGGACAATAGTTTTGGGCAATTTTTCTGTGTTTGCAACAGGACTGGGCTGTGTAGCAGGTAGCAGGAGAGCAGCAGCAGCAAGGCAACTGGCAACGGAAATAACATCAGAACCAGGTATCCTGTTGAATTATGCATTTATTTATTCTGCTATGAATTCGTTAATATTTGATGAATCTAAATTGCTGAAGTTGCTGGTATGAAGATCAATATTATGCTAAATAGATATTGTCTTAGTTAAGAAATAATTGCTTATGAGGATAACAATGTTTAGATATATATTTATGGGCTTTACATTGTGGCTCCATGAGTTCTAGTTACCCTCAAAGGTCTCCAGGTACGCTCGAGGCCTCACAACGGGAAACCTATCCCCACAGTTCTCCCTTCAGGGTTCCAACCTTCTCCAAGGCAACCCAAGGAGAAGTGTACACACACCCAGATCCACCTAGGATCCACAGGGTAGGATCCATAGTATCCAATCACCATCTTCCCCATAATAAATCCTATTTTAAGCATGGTAAGACGAATGAATAGAATGAAAAATTAAACCAAATTCCCCCTTTTAAATATGTATGTTCATTTTTGTATTATATTATTATATAATATAACAATATAAAAAATTATATTATATATAATATAATAATATAAAGGCTTAGGGAATTATTATACTATATTTTCTTAGCTTCCTTGGCTTAAKCTCCCTTTACCTATCTCTTAGCCCCCTTTYCGACTCGTGGAGTCTTAGCCCCCATACTCTTTTAGTCCATTGGTCTAMAATCGTGGTMTTATTTTATTAATTAGTGCATATGTACAATTTATAACATAGGATCTATGACCTTTGATCATCTTTACATATGCTCCTGCCTAAACATACCGGCCAACAACCTAAGTATCATATCCAAGCATTCTGGCCCAAACATATCGGTTGACCAACCTATGTATCATATGTACAATTTATTTACAATCCGGGGTATTACACCTGTAACGCTAACCGAAGAGAAGTAAGTTCAAGCTCTACAAACATAATAGCTTCTTGGCCATATAAGAGCTGGAATGAGATATGGCCAGTGTTAGATTTAGTGGTAGTTTGATCTAGCCAAAGTGCATACGTGAGTAGTGTGTGCCACTAATGGGGTTTATTATCCATGATCTTCTTTAAAATTTTAATCAAGTTTTTATTAGTACACTCAACTTTCCCATTTCCTTGCGGATAACAGGTATAAGAAGTAAAATGTTTCATGTCAAATTTGCTAAGAAATTGAGTGAATTTTACATAAATGAAATTTGGCCCATTATTTGAAATAATTTCAAGAGGAAGACCAAAACGAGAAAACATGTTAGATTCTAGGAAAGAGATGACCTGCTCATCTTGTGCATGCTTGAGAGGTACAAATTTAGTTCACTTAGTAAAGTAATATATTGTTGTAAGTATAAAAATATGTCCTACAAAAGATGGAGGATTGATAGGACTAATGAAATCTAAACCGCATTTAGAAAATGGAAAATTAGGAAGAATAGGTTGCAAGAGCATSGCAAAAWWWTKTTCTTCACCAACAAAATTTTGACACTTATCACAAGCCCTTAAAAATTTAAAAGAATCTCTAAAAATAAAAGGCCAATAATACCCTATTATCAAGATTTTGAAGGCAGTGGATTTTGTTGCAGTGGATTTCTCTCCAGATTTTTTGATCTACTTCATCATCTATACATCGTAACAACAACCCATCAACAGATCTTCGAAATAAATAATTACCCAAGATCAGATATTTAGAGGCTTCAAGGTGTAGCCTCCTGCATTGATGAGATTCTAGGTAATCAAGACATTTATGAAATTGCAAATAATAGACAAGGTCCTTATACCAAGGGTGCTCAGTGAGATCAAGATTTTGGTTTTCAATAAAAAAAGTGCCGATAAAACATTTTCAGCATTTTCAAAAGAGTCACTTGGTTCAAGATGTTGAGCTAAGTGAATTTCCAAGCCATGTCCCTTGTTCATTTTTTATGTTGTGATCGTTAAATCATGTTATTGAATTTTCATAAGCCAATGTGTAAGTTTTCTTGAAAGATGAGTTTGTGAAAGTAAAAACTTGAAAGAAGGTAAAGGGACTTTTACCTACGTGGGCTTGCCAAGAATAAAGTGGTGAAAGTTTTCTATAACCTTAACAAGAGAAAAAATATGTTTTTCAATAAGAGAATATTTGATTTCATCATTAGATAGGCTTTGGCTCATGTTTACATGTTATTCATTGTTTTGATCATCATTTTGTAGAAGAACAAGATAAATTGCGTCTCCTGTTAAGTTTGTATAGATAATAAAGTCTTTGTCAAAATCCGATTTTGCCAAGACTGATGCATAATTGATTGACTTTTTAATTCCTACAAAATCTCTTTCAACATCCTCTATCCAAGAAAAAGATTGATCATGTTTTAGTATGTTATGAATAGGCTTAACCATTACAATGAAATTAGGAACAAATCTTTTAACAAAATTAATCCTACCCATAAAATATTGAATTTTCTTTTTATATGTAGGGGCTGGAAGATTTAAAATTGTGATAACTCTCTTAGAATCAATGTTGATTCCTGAATCTAAAATGATGTGACCAAGAAGCTTACCTTGAGTGACATTGAAGATAGATTTATAAGGATTTAAAGATATGCTAAATTTTATTCATCGTAAAAATACTTTTTTAATATGATCAAAATGATTTGATCGGGTTTTAGGATACTTTGTTGAGTCATCAAGATAAATATGAATTATTTTACCGATGAGATCATCAAAATTTGTTTGCATAGATCTTTGAAAAGTGGCACCTACATTAGATAAAACGAAAGTCATTTGTTCATAGGAATAGGTCCCACTGAGTTGTGAATGTGGTTTTATAATTGTATGTCCTCTTAACTTTAATTTGATTATAACCAAAAAAATTGTCTAGTAAGGACATCATTTGTGATCCTGCAAAATCATTTCCATATTGGGAAGTAGAAAGTTATCATTTATGCTAGCTCTATTTAGCACACAAAAATCGACACATAATCTAATCTCATCTGTCTTTTTCCATACAAGAACCAGAGTAGATACCCACTCTGAATATTTAACCAGAAATATTATGTGGGAATTTTTAACTTTTCCACTTCTTTTCTAAGCATACCTTCAAGCATATAAGTAATCAGAATAGCATGATGGATGACACTAGGATCAAAACCACGAAGATCCTCATAAGACTAGGAAAAAACTTCTCTAAATTCACATAATAAATCCATGAATTTCTTCTTTTCATCTTCAAAACATTGTGCTCCATTTTTTTAAATGTTTGGAGTCTCCTGAGTTGCAAAATTCACATTAATGATATATCCTATCTTCCATTTCGACTCCTCTTCTTTGTGATCTTTATTATTGTTAACATAACTATTTGAAAATGAGCTTTCAAAAGGAGTCAATCCTTCAGGAATTTTATTGTCTTCGAGAGAAATTATTCCCTTTGGGTTATACGACTCATTCCGAATAAAATCACAAAGGCTTTCATCATCAAGGAAAACTTGCCAAGATTCCTCATTATTAGGAATATGAGGTCGATACAAGGATTAAAAAATGCAATCAAGTCTTTGAGGAAATAATTTCCTTGTAGAAGAAGCTGCAAAAACAACTAACCTATCAGCCATTGAATTCAATTCTCCTTTGATGTTAAAGGACAACAAATTTTGAATTAAAGTCCAAACAACTTAGGTGTATCATTTCAACAACTTGTTAGTAGGATTATACATTTTTCTAACCATATTAACAACAAGTTCTGAGTCTAAAAAAACAACAAGATGACCACAAACTAGGTTGCAAGCATTTTCATTTCCTAGCAGTAAGGTCTTGAATCCAATAACATTGTTGGTACAAGAAAATTATAGTCTGTAAGAAAAACTGTGAATTTTACCTACATGAGAGTATAAAATAATACTTTCTCTATTACCTTCACTTGAACATGCACCATCAAAGTGCATATGCCACATACCATCATCATAATCCTTTGGTTGTTCAAGAGGAGAATCATCTTCATCAGTAAAAATAGAATAGACACCCATATATTCCTCAATATAATTTACATTGGGTTGAAGAACTTTCTCAATATACTGTGAAATTCTTCCTTCCCTTAAAACAATGATATTCTTTCCATTTTTTGGGATGGAAAGATGTGAACCATCTAATGATAGATAACCAACTATTAAATCATGCCCATCCCTACCCAAAATAATTGAGTAATTACTAACATACATGTCAATTACTTGAATATGGAGAGTGGTTCTAATGTCAAGATGTGCATAGAGAACTAGAGTTACATTTTTATTTTCACTGATTGTTGATTTTTGTTGATTATTATAGGATAACATACTTCTCACATTTTCATTTGTACAAGAGAGTCCTAGTTATTCCATAATAATATTGGACATGACACTCAGGCCTGCTATGCCATCTATTAAGCAACAATGAACTATCCTATCCATAATGTTTACAGAAATGTAAAAGGAAGAATTTTTGCAGGATTCCTAAAATTATTTTCACCTATCCTATTTACATGTGATTCATCCCCATCCAGTTTTTTAGATATATTAGCTATTGGAGAAGTTTTACCTTCCACATAATTCTTCATATGTTGTTGTTGTGCTGGAATGGTGACCATATCCAAGAGATATGCATATGCTTTTATGTTAGCTAGTTGATTAATAATGTTATACTTCGACGGAGGAAAAGAGATTGATGTCACTGGACTTTGAGTTGTTGTGACAACTTGAGGATTTGTATTTTGGGAAGAGAAATTGGGATCAAATGTAGTTTTTGGAATATTACCCTTCCCTTTATTCACGTATGATTTATTCCTTGTGTTTACCAACATCACATATTTTTTAGGAGCACAATCTAAGGAAACAATAGTCAAAAATAATTTAGGGGGTAATTCGAAAAAATCAGCTGCAATTTTCCCTTCTAAATAATTGAAAAATAAGTGCATACAAGTATAATTATCATTTGTTCCTATATTATGGCATGCATTAGAAAATGAAATTAACTGTTCTTTAGTGAAAATGATATAATTTCCTGATAATTTAGGCAAATGATCCTTAAATTTTGGAAGGGGATTTGCAACTAGTGTAAGATTCAAGGGTGAAGATACATGTCATAGTGTATTGGTTGCATCTTTTTCAAACTGAAATAAACTAAATTTTTTGATCACTTTGGCAAGATTTTTTTTGGACTGAAGGGAAATGTGACGATTGAAGATACTTCCAATTATGGATGAGGAAGAGCTTTGTGAAGAAGAAGATAAACTAGTACCAGAAGAAGAACCAGAAGAAGTCATCTTGAAAATGATGGGAATTAGAGATGTCGAAGAACTAGAAGAATCAAATAAATATCTACAGAGCTTAGGTTGTTGACTTTCTAAAACAATATTTCTTCTTCCAACTTCAGATAAAGGATTGAAATCAAGAGATAATCTTTTCATTCTTCAAGAATAATGATATTTAGAGGACATAATATGACCTCTTACTAAGGGGGGTGATTTCGAGATTGCCTTTGCTGGGCTTCCCACTATTCACGGATTCTAATGTATCTAGCAATAACCTCCCAAGAATGATGAAGTTCAACGTGATTGCGAGATGTTTCTGAAATCAGATTGAATAAAGTCAAAAAAATTACTAGTCTGATCATCCAAACCATCACCAATGTTAGGTTGTCATACAACAAGAAAATTCATGAAATCAAAAAATAAAAGAAGAAAAGTAAGTAATGAAAATAAAAGAAAACTAAGTACATAAATGAGATACAATTACCATAAAGTATGGACAAGTTTCCTAGTGTGGTCGCCAAATAAATGTTGATGAAAATGAATGGCTATCCTAATACCAACATTTTCAAATATTGTTGGGTTAAAGCAAGATAGACATGATTGCTACCCTATGTTTATATCCTTTTGCAAAAATATCAACTAATCCTCAATAAATATGTTCTTGGGATCAATGTTGTCTTTTGTGTTGTGTTATGAAAAATAAATAAATAAATGTTTGTAACAAAAAATTATAATAGATTTAATGAACAATCATAAAACAAAAAATCTGAAATAAAGATTACACATATAATCCAAAATGAGACTCCAACACCATCAAACGGTTTTATTAATTCAGTTTTGAAATATATCCAAAATCATTTTATCATACCCCAGAATGGGTAAGGACCAGAATGAGACTTAGAATTCAGAGGTGGAATGTTACATCACATAAAGAATAGTGTCTTCTAAGTAAAACCAATACTGAAAAATAAATGAATCAACAAGCCACAATATGCCATTGTCTTGACTCCAAACAAAATTCCTAATTAGTGCTGAAAATCAATTTAGAAATCCAATAAGAATTTACAGACTATCAAAACAGATGATCAACCTTCTGAAGCATGTCAACAATTAATGTTTCTTGGTCCTTCTTATTGCCACCTGCTATAAGACCCCAATATCAACAAAAAATTATTAGCTTTTAAGTGTTTCATAAATGAATGAAGTAGTAATGCAATCTCATTCTAGAGCAAGATCAAACCTTATCAAAATTTGTGCTTCTATCTCTCTCCCCTTTTGTTTTTCCCTTATGTTCCCATTTTATTCTCTAAAAGTAGTTTTAAGTAGTTCCAACTACTGTTAATTAATTAATTTAAATACATTTTAGCTAGATAGGGACAACTCATAATTAAGTATTAATAAATAATGATAAGGGTATAATAAATATTAACTAATAGGCGGGGACCCCTTAATTAACTTTATTTTTTAATTTTCAAAATATCCCCTTATTCCTCCATCAATAAATATGCATCAACCTCATCGAAACATCATTATAAACATATATTCCAATAATCTCACACAACAAATGTTCCAAAACATACTTGTGACTCCCATATACCAAATATATATGCCCAAAATAAGTAATCAACAAGTTGTCCAAAAGTATAAACTATTGTCCAAAATAAGTAAAGTCCACACCAACAGTGAAACCAAAGAAAAATAACATGATAGAATCAAAAACCATATTTTTTATGTGAGGCAGTTTGCCTCTGTCCAATTTCCTTAGACTTTGTCAGCTTGGGAATTTGTGAATCTACCTTGATCGATATTCTACCTTTAACTTTTGATGCTTTCGGGTGCATATCTTCAAAAGGGGTGTGTCCATCCTCATGTCCAGGGTGATGGGAATGTGAGGTTATTGAGTGTGAGGATGCTTCAGATTGGTTAGACTTAGAAGAATTGGCCAATTGTTTCCCTTTGGAAGGTTCACGTTCTTTGGCAAGGGACTTAAGTCTTTTTAGTGGATGAGTTGAAAGAGCATGAGACACTTTTGATGCAATGTGTAGGGCATGATGCTTAGGTGTAGGAGGAGGTAATGGAAATGAAATTGTGGGTCATTCATGAGATTGAACTTGGGAAGGGTTTAAAACATCATTCCAACCATCATTGACTGGGACTTCGGGTGGTAAGGACACATGTGGCTGCACTGGTATAACAAAGATGCTAGGATGAGGGTGCAAAGGTGGTCCTTAAGGAGGAGGATGAGGTTGAAAAGATCTTTGTCCAGCTAAGTTAAGGAAACCTATCTATAAGAGTTGATTAAAATCTTCATAATCAACGTCAAAGTGAATGGAGAATCAATTTATTTTGTTTCCTCCTTGCCAAAAATCATTTAGCCTTCTTTCTCTACCTCTATTTCCTCTGCCATGACTGCCAAAAAGCTCATTTATAAAGTATAATAAATTAGAGTATGTATAGAATAGAAAGTAAAACATCACATACCATTTGCATTAACATAGTTTTAGAAATAGCTCTGACTTGATCAACAAACAAGCATACATACAAATAGGGATAAAAGGGAAGGGTAACTTCAAAACAAACTTTCATCTCTACTTTGAAATACTTTACCACCTCATACAACTGGTCATTATTTAAAAAAATAGGAATTACAATGTAACTGGAAATATGAGAGGATTTATAACGTATGGAAAGTGAACATAAATGATAAAGAAAGAGTGTCACATGTTTAAAAATAACAACACTCCAATACCGATACTCCAATAACAACAACACTAAAAAATAACAACACTCCAATACCAATAAGGTAACTAATATCCAATACCAAAATTCCGATATTATCATATAAGCTTACAATAATTTTTGTAATGAATCGAATAGGTTACAAGAGAATTTATTCAATTTCTTTCAATATTGGGACCAATGCAGAAAAACTGTGTTATCATTTTTTATTTATTTCGATAATAACAACACACAGGTTGAGAAAAATGCTTGTTACTATATCCTTTAATCGAATTTGGTGCATGATTTTTTTTTCATCTCTACGCAATAAATCTTTTATTTGAACAACCATAACAACCCATTATGTGTATTCCAAATAATCAACCAATGATTCCAAATGGGTAACGACAACCTTATAAGTTTGTGCATTTCAAGGTGCTAGCTTCACTTATAAATTTTATGCAGAGAATTATGGAGGTATATGGTTTAACAAGTATGCAAAACCCCCCCATATCTTGGCCCTAAAAAAATACACATTTAAATATTATATTCAATACTAAAGACTCATGGTTTTGGCCATTTGTTGACTCGTGAATCTCAAGTGAGGAACCAATATTCGAAACAAACCAAAAGATAAGATAACACCTAAAAAGTGCATGGTCAAACAATGGGATTTAAACTATAGAATGACATTTGAAGGTCACGTATTCGAAACCCTTTATGACAAATATGCTTGCAGAATGAAAACCCACAACTGCACTTTTCAATATTTTTCTCAAGGGTTTGAATATCAACAAATCAAAGAGGATTGCAATAGAGCCTGTATTCTTTTCTTTTGAAAATAAAAAATACACTATACCAAGTCGAACTGAGATATTTCAATTGGATTCACACAGTCTGAAAGGAAAAAATAATTTCATGACAAGGGTTTATGCCAGAGAAATAAAATGAAAAACACTCTCTTTTGAAATAGCTAGACAAGTTCAAGAAGACTGACAAAACAAGCACACTCATTTACTAATCGAACATATCAATTTCCAAAACTATTCACTGCAAAGGAAAATGCATTTGATGGGTGCGAGATAGAATAACATAACTTTCCTTAGTGCTTCTAATAACTCTGAGAAACTAGTGTACAGTTACCAACAACTACCACTGTTGTTCCTTGAGACAACACTGTCACTTTGCAGCTCCAAAGACTCTAATGAAAAAATGAAATACCAAAATAGTGTGAGGGTGGTAAACTCAACATAAATGAATGCCCACGTCCCATGCATTGAATGCATGGGGTGTCACATTCTACAAAACAATATATACATTAAATTTGCAATCCACCTTAGACTCCACTTTCTATTATTAGAAAATCACATGCCTCGAAACACTGCCAAGTATGCTAGCAAGCACATGCTACATAGCCGCATCAAAAACCAAAAAAATTCCAACTCAAATGGCGGCCCAAAACCTGACATCAAATCTCATAACCAAGTTTACAATTAAAATCACATTGAAAGCACCTCGATGATATGACCAACACATATATTCACTTTTCAGGTATCAAAATATAATTGTGAGGTAGTCAACAACCTCAACGTTGAGTCTATATGTTATACCATATACAATATGCCTTGAAGCTTAAATTATCAACCCTTTGATTACAAAATATCACCTTTCTATATAGAACAAACACTTCCATATCTATCTATCTCTCTCTCTCTCTCTCTCTCTCTATATATATATATGAATGTAATGAAATGTGGAACCAAAACTTGTATATATGGTAAACCATATCACAAAATAAACTTATCATTTTTAGACCATACTATTATTTAGAACTCAACCTTTGTGATCAATGCTTGGTGGTACATAAGCGTTATAAGTAAAAGAAATCCTTCTAAATCCTCATAATTTTCTTGTATAAACATCAATACCATTTTATGCGTGAAATGTGTGTAGGACAGAGGATCTTTTGCATTTTTTACGAGAAAAAACATTTTCCTTCTTATGAAACCAGATCGACAGTAAAACTCATAATCAAATCGAAGAAGGAAACATTATCATTGTATAATGTAAATGAAACCATCTCGACAGAGTTGTAAAGTTCAATCTTGGGGATAGTTGAAATTAAACATCATTCTTACTTCCTAGGGGGGGCACCTATAGTTAAATATTTAATATATCATAGATAACAAAAAATTTAAAATTATGCCTTGCAACTATTTACAGGCTGTTGGCTAGTTTGCGAGTCAACATCCATGACCTTTCAAAACACACATAGAAGAAACTTGAGAGTTTTCACACCTGCTAATCAACTAGATGATGAATCCTTATCATCTACAAATACCTCCATGTGAAGCAATAAAGTGAAAAAGTTTCACCTCAATCCTCCTCTAGGTTATCATAGTCATCTAGTTATTAAACCTCATTTGCAAAGCATGGCAGTGAGAATTATGAGTGGAGATGGGAATCTGTACCTTGAAATTAAAACATTTGATGGCCAAAGTATTAAAAATATAAGGATAAAACCATCCATTCAAATGAATGTGAGACACATTAGTAAATCTCAAATCCAAGGTAGCTAAAGGCAATGTGAAAGCTAAAAGACTTCCCACACATATTTTAGCACATGCGAAGGCAATAGTCACACTACCCAATATAAAAAGTGAGCACTGAAAAATTTCAAAAAGCCTAACGTTCGAACGAAAAATCCTTTTATTTTTCCCAAAGGTATCTCATTCAATAATGCCATTGTGGGTAAAGAACAAGAATAGGTAAAGAACAAGAATAATAGATTGGCCATTAAGTAGGCCATGCATTGAAAAGGAAGGCCTTTTTAGGGAGCCAAAGTAATCCATAAAAATCCAAGTGGAGTGTAAAGTGGTTTGTGGTTTGTTTATGACAGCTTCCCATGATGAGTATGACCAACATCATGTTCTCACTTATTATTTTTCACGGAGGTAGTTGTACCTTCCAGTTGTTTAGTGGGTCACAATATCATATTCCAGTTGTTTAGTGGGTCACAATATCATAACAAGTAGTTAAGTTGAGTAGTGAGTTAGTTGATACCCATGCATAGTGTTAAGAGAAAAAAATTGTAATTTTTAATTACTATAAATAGGTTGGAACACCATTAGAAACTTATAGCTTTCTTTGATTTTGCTTGTCATCAGCATCACTCTACAAACATTGGAGGAAATATTAAAAAAAATTGTTCATATTATAATAATCCATACCATGCTTATAGACATTTTTTGACCCTCCATCACTTATACACAACAAGCATGAAATGACAAGAAAAATGGCCCTCTTAAACTAAGTTTAAATGTGTTGGCATTTTGAGGAAAAAAAAACAAGATGAAACAAATAAGGATTCATGGATAAGAGAAATAATATAGATGGTGAATACGAACCACTTGTCAAGTCATAATCCCTCCTAAAATTGTTCCCCCGATCTTATTATGGGTTATAATTATTAATTTTTATATGTTAAAGGATAAATATTCTCATGGTTAGGTAAGCATTAATAATTATAAGATGATGGTAGGGGCTTTGGGGTTAGGGTTGACAAGTGGGGTTTTAGGGGTTAGGATTAGGAGATACAATACTTATGTTATATAAGTTATTATTTAAGGGTTATACGGGAAATGGCTAGATTTTATAAGAGTTAAGATTTTGAAGTTTAGGGTTTACATATTGGGGATTAGAGGATAAAGGTAAGGAGTGATATGGTAAGGGATGATTAAGGTTTGGAATTATGGATTAAAATGGTTGGTTATTATTATTATTATTATTATAGGTTATAAAGTTTACATATTTTGAATTAGAGGATAATGATTATGGTTAATAAAGACCAGGAGCAATAAGTGTAAAGATTTATTATTATAGATAACACTAGTTGGGGGTTAGGGATTATGAGTTATAAGGGTGACATGTTAAGTAGTATAGTGGAAAATGATTAGGGTTTTTAAGGATTAGTATTTAAAATAGTTTTAATCACTATAGGGGTAAGTGTTAAAGATAGGTGTAAATAATTTATATGGGTTTCTATTTAGAGAATATATTTGTTAAGAGTTAGGGGATAAGGTTTATGTATTATAGGGGTTAAATGTTAGGGGTTATATGGGTTAGAGGGTTATTGGGTAGAATTTGTAATGGTTAAGAGTTATAGAAGCTATATGAGTTGGGGGATATTGTTGGGTATGTGTTATATTCTTTGCACAAGTAGTAGTGTCTGAGCGCTTGCGCCAGGTGCGCAGGGGGGTGGAACCCCCCTTGTGGGGGTTCGAGGGCAGCGCCCCCGAATTTTTTTTCTTCGGGACGACATATTTCCGAGATGACATATTTCTGGGACGACATATTTCCGGGACGACATATTTCCGGGACCACATGATATTAGGTGGTTTTTCGGCACATGGTTTTTTGCCGATGGTTTTTCTATTTCCGGTTAAGGAATTAGGGTTTTGGACTAATCTAGGTCATTGGGTTAGGGTTTTGGATGCCGTTGGCTCCTATATGTATATTGTATTGTAAACAATGTAACACATGTATGAATATAATATATGCTGGTTTTCCCGGTTTGGGTTTCCAGGGGAAAAATCTCTGTGTAATGTTTGTATTTGCCATTGTATCTTTTCTTTTCTTTTCTGAATATCAGTTTGCAGTAGATATTGTACAAGGTTAGAATTTACAGATATATATGATAGGGTAGTTATAGTGGTTAGGATTTACAATGGTTAGGAGTTAGTCGTTATATGAGCTAATGATTATATGAGTTAGAAATTGAAAGATATAATTATTATATTTTAGTTGTTGAGGGTCATAGGGGTTAGGGGTTATAAGTGTCAAGGGTTAGGAGTTATAATGGTTAGTGGTTATAAGGTTACAAGTAATATGGATTTGGAGTTATAATTTATATGGATTAAATTTTTGTAAGGAATGGTGCAACATCCTTTCCTTATTTATCTAAAGACTAAGTATCTTAGTTTGAAACTATCAAATACCTAACCCTTAACCAATAATAACTCTTAAAATATCTAAAACCTATCACTCTTCACCCCTAGAACCACTAATATTTATCATATTAATACCTATCAACGGTAAGTTATGTTTGATAAGAAGGGTATATCCACACTTGCTAAACACCTTAATAAAACTACTGACATAAACAAATCAAATATCATTACACTAGTGTATACATGGTTAAACTTCTCAAAGAGGGTGATATTCCATGGCCTTATCCAACATGAAAATATGAGACAATACATTAATGAAAAAGCAAAAAATAGTTTACTTAAGAATCTCTCACAAGTAGTCATCAACTAATGAACTTCCACTCTCTTTAAATAGAGATCATGGACCAATTAGGTGTTAATACATTAATCAAGTGCCACTAGTATCAAGAAGAACATGATTTGTCAGATCATTTTATTTATAGAACATAATCATAACCATTAGATTAGTTAGTTACAAAATAACACTAAATAAACACACTAAAGAAATACACTTTACATAAAGACACATTAGACCAAGTTGAACGTAACTAACTCCTAAATGTATAAATATCCTAACATCCCCTCTTAAGAACAACTTGGTATACGATTAAAAAATTTACAAAGGTGATGCTAGGATATGGAAGGAGGAATTCGAGCCTATCCCCTGACGGGCCTCCAAATTTTTGATTTTATGGCCATCTTATGTATACATTTTATGTATTTTTCCCTAAGCTAAAATCCCCATGTAAAACAATAATGTTTTTTTGTGATACATGACAACATAGTGACATATACTTATCTATTTATGCATAATTTGCTTAATTTTGAAGTTTAAATGTCATGAACTTGACATTGAGTAGTTTTTGATGATGTTTACATACATTGTATGTGAAGACTAATGTCATCTCCAAATGTTAAAAGTGTAGGAATTCAGTCCACCAAGACTAGGGTGATATCCCTCATTTATGATTCTAGACCAACTTGATGAATGTTGAGAATTTTAAAGGATCTTGTCCCTTCACCATATTTAGAAGCTATCAACACTTAGAAGAAGGCCTAATGGCCTAAAAAAATCAAATTATAGCTAATTTATGCCGTTCAAACTGATTAGGAGGGAAATCACTCCCATAGAAAAACTATTGTTTCTAAGATGTTATGAGACAACTTCCATCAATCATGGGATTGATTGGATGACTTATATAGGACTCCTTTTAAAGTATAAATAACATTATAATATGATATGATAATTAGTCTCCTTTTTGTAATATCATTCATTTCTCTTGCTACTAGTAATTTGAATTGTATTAGAAAGGGATATTTTTTCCCTTATGTTACATGATTGTTACATGATAGTTACATGAAGGAAAGAGACATGGTTCTATTACATATATAATTATTAATTGTCTAAAAAGGTTCTAGGATATTCCTTGGGTAGCGACCACTCAAGGATAGGACCGAGAACCACTATCACCATTTCCTTTTTGTTCTTTACTTCTGTTCTTATTCATAGATAGACTTATATAATAAAACAAAGCATTAGTCATTCTGTGTTAATTTAAAGAAGTCTAGAGATGAATTTTAATTTTTGCACAATAATTGCATTTCTTTACTTCATATGTTTCCTTTTAATAACCTACATCACAATGTTCAACACTTCGAAGTATATCTAACGAACTTACTATGAGTGCTAATGGTTCTAAGGATTAAGTGATATAGTTGCCTTAGCAACATAGGTACATTGATTCATTATACCCATTAAACCAACTCTTCATCAAATAAGTAGTGATTCTAAGACCTCTATATTCCTTTTCACATTGTTAAGGAAGCTAAGCGTGAAGGTCATGAACTCAATGGCGTCAAAATTCAAGGGAGGTGAACTATCAAAGTTGGGCATTATGCAGTTTTTGAGTAGTTGAAATTAAACTTTAATAGTTGTAGATATAGTGCACAACACCTCATAATTTTTCATGATCCATAGATTGATAATTAAATTGATTTTAAGGATTCAATATTTATTGTTGCAATACTTTTTGGTACCATTGTTGGGGAGGTTTCTAAAATTATATTAGGAACAATCTAAAWTTTCTAAAAGAACAACAATACATAGTTAGTTTGCATGCATCAACCTAGAGATAGATATGGTAGATTTTTATCCAAAACCCATGTTGTTGGATTAAGTAAATAATAGTGAATAAGCATAACAAAAAGAGGATTATGAGGACTTTTTCCATAATACATTCAACAAATCATGGAGGAGTTTATTGAAAGCTTGAAGAATGAGTAGGGATTTTTGTAAATCCTTTCTCTGATCTTGTAAATCCTCTTTCTGATATAATAATTGAGCATAGCCAAGGATCTCCATTCTTGAAAATTATGGTATAATGGAGAGAATAATAACCCGAGATCTTTCAATTTTCAATTTGGGAACTCATGAGGAAACAACGATGAAAAAATCAATCCTTTTTCTCTTCCTCATTTCCATGGTCTTACTATTGAAGACCTTGATACTTTTATTTTTGAGTTCGAGTTTGTTTGTAGAATCTCTGAATATGAAGAAGATTCTAAAAAAATTGAGGTCTTTCCCTCTAGATTAAAGGAATACACCTTCAAAATGGTACAATGATACTAGAGATTATATCTTCAGAAAAAATGCATTGATACTAGTGATTATATCTTCAGAATGGTACAATGGTAGAGCAAGTCCATTGAAGACTATGGAGACATATTCCATCTTAGTTACAAGAGATATCACAATTGCACATTGGATGAAGAATATATGAAAATTGTACTCCTTAGAGGCA
>SNQJ01S0146287.1:984-23942 GCA_010110895.2 Picea sitchensis
CTCAAGCTTGGGGACCCTTTAGTCCACGTGGTGAGATTAATTACTCTGCATGGAGACTGTCTGCATGGGACAAGACATCGCCTTGTCAAGCATTTAAAGGCATGATATGGTATTATGTTATGAAGTGGGATACTCAATATGGTTCGTGGGTGGTAGCATAGCTCAATGATGAGGGTAAAATCCTAGTACATATATGTTACGAGTTCAATGGATCTACTCCATGAGGGATGCGAAGTCATTATGGCAGGAAAAGGAGACAAAGGGAAAGTATAGAGGCATATGGTAAATTTGGACAGTGTCACCAACCAAATTAAGGTCTCACGTGGAAATATCATGGGGAACTATCAAATAAAGAAAATTCCAGTACACAACACCTGAATTTACCATATGGGGATTGATCTCTTGGTTATTAAAGGAATTGAGGTGGTATTAGTGGATGTGTTATTTCATAATCTCCTGAGAGATGGTTTGGAGGATAGTCTGGTGAGATATGCAAATGATTTGATCTTTTTCTCAGGAATTCTTTCATGGATTTGGTTGGGTGTGTGTTATATTCTTTGCACGACTAGTTCTACTGTCTTCTACGTTACGTCGGGCGTGCAGGGGGATTTGAGGGATTTTTTTTTGCCTCAAGAAATGTGTCACATTTTTTCCTCATTTTTTGTGTCTCCTTGATTTTCGTGTCCATTGTTGGGCATTTTTTTGGCACATAGTTTTTTTCGATGGTTTTCTATTTCCAGTTAAGGAATTAGAGTTGTTGACTAATCAAGGTCATTGGGTTAGGGTTTTGGATGTCGTTAGATCCTATATGTATATTGTATTGTAAACAATGTATCACTATGAATGAATATATAATATGTTGGTTTTCCCAATTTGGGTTTCCAGGGGAAAAATATCTGTGTAATGTGTGTATTTTGCATTGTGTATTTTCTTTTCTGTTATTGAAAATATATTTGTAGTAAAATATTGTACAAGGTTAAAATCTACATTTGGTATCAAAGAATTGTTGGCTTCAGGGGGACGCCTTTGTGTTCAAGGGTTTGGCTCGGGACTGTGATAAGCCTTGTTACAGTGGGAGATCTATGGTATTGATTTTTCATGTGAAAAGAAATGGTGAGCAATTCGAAAATGAAGATTGAGAAGTTTAATGGGAAAAGTTTTGAGTTGTGGAAGCTCAATATGGAATATCTATTGGTGGAAAAATATCAGTGGATCACGGTGGATCCAGGTACTGCACCTAAAGTAATTTCAGTAGATGACTGGAAAAAAATGGATTGGAAGGCGAAGAGCACAATCTGACTGTGTCTCTCAGATTCAATATTACTGAATGTGTTAGAGGAAGCTACAACCAAATATTTATGGGATAAGTTGGGGAAGTTGTATCAGTATAAGTCCCTAGTAAATAAACTATTCCTGGGAAATGATTTGTATAACCCGAGGATGAGAGATGGAGACTCGGTGGAAGAGCATTTGAATGCCTTCAATATTGTGGTAAGTCAGTTAGTATCTGTTGAGATTAAAATTTTAGATTAAGATAAGTGTATCATTTTACTATGCTCTTTACCAGACTCATGGGATAATCTGGTTGTGGCCATAGGTTGTAATACAATTTCCTTGAAGTTTGATGAAGTGGTCTCATCCTTGTTTTCAGAGGAGATGAGACATAAGAACATGGAAGGAAAGATAACAGACACATTACTTGCAAGAGGACACTCCTAGGAAAGAAATAGATCTAAGTACTCAAGTGGGAAATCTAAGTCTAAGGGTAGATCTAGATCTCCCAGAAAGTTTGTAAGGGTATGTTATAGATGTGGAAAAGAAGGGCACTACAAGAAGAAGTGTAGATCCAAAATTGAGAAAAATAAGGGATCTGAAGAAGCTCCTTCATAGAATAAAACACCTTCAAGCACACATGCAGATCATGAGGCATGGTTGGTTGACTCAGGTGCATCCTTTCATATGAATCCCCACATAGAGTGGTTCTATGAATATGAAAGGTATGATGGAGATAATGTTTTCCTAGGTGATGATTCGACAACCAAAATCATAGAATGAGGAAAAATCAAGTTGAGGCTCATATATGGAAGAATTAGAACACTACCTGGTGTTTTGTGCATCCCAGGTTTGGCCAAAATTTTGATTTTTGTAAGCAAAATGGATGATGTAGGGGTAAAAACAATATTTGAAAAGGAAACCTGCAAGATGGTTCAAGGAGTAATGGTGTTGTTAAAGGGAGTTCGGTTTGTAACTCTGTATAACCTGCAAGGAAGCAATATTAGTGATCGGTGTAATAGTTTCATTGTTCATGATATTGGATTTGAAGAAGAAAGAACTCCTACAATATATGAAGAAAAGGTTATGCTATGGCATCAAAGACTGGGGCATATCAGAGAGAAGGGTCTTTGAATACGACACGGTAAAGGTATGGTTGAAGCTATGTATAAATTTTCTCTGGGTTTTGATTTATGTGAACATTGTGTATATGGGAAGCAAAATCGGGTAATATTTCCCTCTGGTGCAATGTGGGCAGAAGGAATTTTATAGTTAGTTCATAGTGACGTGTTCGAACCTATGTCAGTTCCATCATTGGGAAAATATGTGTACTATGTCTCATTTATAGATGAATTCTCAAGAAATACTTGGATATATTTCCTCAGGAAGAAATCTGAATTCTTTAACAGTTTTAAAGAGTTTAAGGCTCTTGTTGAGAATCAAACAAAGAAAAGAATTAAGGTGTTGAGGACAGATAATGTCGGGGATTTCTGTGAGAATGAATTTGAATAATTTGGTAAGAAGTGCGAAATAGAAAGGAAGAAGACTACTCCATATACACCTCAGCAAAATGGAGTTTCAGAAAGGATGAACATGACATTGATGGAAAAGGCAAGGTGCATTCTTAGTGGTGTCGGGTTATGGAAAGAATTTTGGGAAAAGGCAGTGGTTATTGCATGTTACCTAGTCAATATATCAGCCTCATCAACGTTGGATGACAAGAATCCATAAGAGGTATGGACTAGTAAAAAACCTTCTCTCACACGTCTTAAGTTATTTGGTTGTGAGGCCTATGTTCATGTTCCAAAGGAAAACAAGAGTAAGCTAGATAAGAAGGGTGAAAAGTGTATCTTTATTGGGTATAAAGATGGTCTCAAAGGTTATAAGATGTGGAACCCATAAACTAAGAAAGTTGTTGTTATAGGAAATCCCCCCGCGGACAAGTGGATTTCCTCTTGAACCCTAAATCTCTAAGATCAAGACAGAAAGGTGCTAACTTTGGTCACTGATATCCTTTTAAACCTATATAAGTCAATCAAATAGAGAAAAGGAAGAAGAATGTACCTTTTTGTCGATGTTTGTCCTTGCCCAGTCCAAGTTGAGCCTTGATCCCCAAGATCCTCCACAAGTCCTGCAATCCAATAACAACAAAGACAAAACAAATTCCTATTCTACCATGATTAATCCAAAACTAGATCTATCTATCAAAGACAAGTTCATGTAGGCATACACAACCTCGAAAGAAATAGGCCAAGCATATGTATTAATGAGAACTTGATAGAAATACTTACAGACCTTTAATGAAGTTGCAACAGCCTCTTCCAACTCTCCTTGTCCAGCCCCTTGCTCAAATAATCCACAATCAAAATGGCTATGCCTCACCGATAATCTCCCTTATGAGATCATAATTTTGATGCCTTCAATGTCTCCTCAATACCACTTCTCATGAGATCATAAGTTTGGTATCTCTCAATATCTCCTATACCACTTCTCATGAGATCATAATTTTGGTATTTCTAAAGCTCCATCTTTTCATGTGCATTTCACCATGAGAAGGCCTCCTTATATAATCTTGGAGAGACCGAACCACCTTAGAGATTCTTGGGATAGGTTGAGGATCCTTCTCCATCATTTGTGGATCTTCCCTAAGATCCATCCTTGACCTCAGATTCAAATCCAACCAACTCTAGAGATGAGGGGGATTTTCCCCTGATTTTCCTCAACAACCCGATATTTCCTCAAACAGCCCAGCGCTCCTTAAGAATGGGGCACAGAGTGTTGTAATGCTCCCCCAAAGAAGGGTAGGGAGCACTGGCACTCCCTGACAGTGGGTAGGGGAGCACTGGCCTTCAAAATTCATTTTTAAGTGGTTTTTCTGAAGGCAAAATCTTTGTAATATTCATCAGATGATTTCTCCTTCTTAAACTAGTATTTAAGGGTGTCTCAAGTGTCCTTGTGATGTCGTTCGAGACATGACATGGGCAAGATGATTGTATTATGTATGCGACACTTGTGGCTAAAATGCGACACTTGCGACACTTGTAACAATGACAATAGGTCATCATTGAAGTGAGTAATTTTGATGTGTAACAGATTGCCCCCCAAAGTGCGAAGTTAGAAGACGAAAATTGATGACTGAAGTACTTTGTAGACTTTTTTGAGCAAGGGTATGGACGCAGAGAACCTGGTAGAAGTTCCACACAACCATCAAACAAATATTATAACATTTTTCAAACCCAAGGTAGGCATACCTATGCTTGGGTGATAAAGACTTGCAAGGTATGGCCGCCATAAGATACACTGTGGATCCATAATTATATTAACAAAGAGTATAGCCACCAAAGATACAATGTGGATCTATACTTCCATGACATGAATTGATTGTAGCCACAAAAAATACATAGTGGATCTACAAGACGACAAGACATAGCCATGAACCAATACAAAGTGGGTCTATGTGACAATATATGTGTCAATATTCAAGAGAAACTTCGTCGCAACTTGGGAAAAGTACATATCAGAGTGATCACTCAACCCAAGGTCTTCTTACCGATCTTGATGTAGTACAAATCTAACCATGTGAATAGATGTCCTGATGTCGAACATAGCAGAAACAACTTGATTACCGGTCAATGAGGTAAACTGTTAACAAGTGCAAGGGAAATCACCATTGATGTCAATGATTCCCAAGGTACCCTAGTACATTCTAGCGAATGTGAATATATGAGTTGAAGTCAAACATCCTTGGAATCATCCGATCAGAGGTCGATGATGTAAACCTACTGTCGGAAGAGAGGAGGCCTGCCATTGAGGCATGCAAGTCCCAAGGTACTAACTAGTTTCTAAGTCTAATTCCCGGATAATTTGTTGAAGTCGATAGGAACTAACTCATTGAAGGAGGGCCTTGATGTATCCCCCATCAACGACACAAAACTGACGTAGAGATGTAAATTGGTATATCAAATTAACATGGAATGACACGGGTAGTGAAACAGGATATTTGCGATGGTTGAATCTCGAGGCAGATACTTCCCTTGAACACTGAGGCACAACAACAGAAACATGGCATGGACCAAAACATGATGATGCAATGGACACTGTGACTTTCGTTGGGTGAACCAAATGAGTAAATAAACTCAGAGGATTGGTTCAGTGAAGAGGTTCAGCGGATTAAAATGTATGCAAAGACAAAGTGTCATGTTCAAGGGCGACCGTAAGAGTGACTTGTGATGTTTTCAAAAAATGCTTGGCTTGCTTCCTTCAATTTCCCCCCCCATCCAGATAGATGATTACCTCCTTTTAATTTAACTAGCTCGAGGAGGGTAACACATGATCGATATAACTTACCTTCATTAATTCCCTCTTCCTTTGTTTAACGAACTGGAAGAAGTAAGGGTTCGGTCCCATATCGACCCTTCAATGTATGATCTTTTAACGAGTCCAAAGAAGGTAAACTCAGTGATTTTTCATGTTTAGAGAGTCTGAAAAGAACTTAAACATGAATCCAAGGTTGTCCTTTTTCATAATGTTAGTCTCGCGAGGCCAAAAAAGAGATAAACTACCACTCGCAAGGCGCCCTTTCAAACCTTTTAAAGAGTGTGAAAGGTAGCAAGATCACTCGACAATCTTTTCATGTTTAGAGAATCTGAAAAGAGCTTAAAGGAGACTCCAGGGGGTTCCTTTTTCGTGTAACCTTTACGAGTCAAAAAAAGTGATAAAATTTTACTCGGTTGCGTTCTCATGTTTTTTACGAGCACGAGAAATAACAAAGACTAAGATCAGTATTGGTTTCATTTTGAAACAAGCTTGAAAGAAAATTAAACTATTCTTGTAAATTCCAAACCTAAATTTCAAACGTTGGGATACGCATGGATGGTTGGTACTCTACCCCCAGCTTGAAAATCTAGTGGCATAACTCCAGAAAGATAATCAAAGGTTGGAGAAATGCCCCCAAAGCTTCAAATCATTCACCGACTTTGAGGTTGTCACCAATTTTTGTACTAGACGGAGGAAAAAGTATAAGGGCAAATGAAATGAAGGTTCAAATACGAGACCTAACGAAAGACTCGACTCAAAGGGAGAGGTGAGTGTTTCATTTTTAAACGAGCTTGACAAAGGAAAAGAACTATGCTCAAGGCTTCGAGTTCAATCCCCAGATTTTTGTTTCATTTTTTAATGAGCTTGCTACAGAGAGGAAAAACTATGCTCATAGCCTCTATTTCATTTTTTAATGAGCTTGCCATAGAGAAGAGAAACTATGCTCGTGGACTCTTCTTGATCATGGATTTCAAGAATATAACGCTCTAGAAGGACACCATGTCAAGGGACAAAACTCGGTCATGGCTTCCAAGAGATCTTCACTGGATGGAAGAAAAATGCTCTGGAAGGAACACATTTCGAGGGTCACGTTAGGGGTAATGAGATCAAGCTCCAATATCCCTATTGAAGAGATCACCATGTCAACTATCGGATCTAAGTCATCGAAAGTTGAAGTCATGGGAGACAATGCCACATAATTGACCTGTGGAAGGGGTGATACCGACTGCATATAAGACCTGTTTAGGGAGGTCATTGGGTTGATGGTCAAGTCAGGGCCAATGAATGAAAGTTGTTCAATAGTCACCATTGTTCCATCATGAGGGAAATATATCACACAAAAGAGAGTGGACACAATAGCTTTCATGGCATAAGCATAATATCTCCCAAGGAGTAAATCGAAATCCAAGGGGTCCTGGACTACCATAACATCAATAAAGACAGTTTTCCCTCCCAAAGTTACAGGAAATTGAGGAAGGATCCCTAAAGGGTGATTGGTTCTTCTATTAAAAGCAAACAAAGTCTGGGTAACTAACACAAGCTGAGGATAACCCAAATCTTTCCAAGCAATAGAGGATAAAATACTAACAGATGAACCTTCATCTATCAGCACATGAGGAACATCCCGACCACAAACCTGTACTATAATCTTGAAGAGAATGTTAGAGGGAAGACGAGGTCCAGTTAGCACACCCCAATAAAAAATGATGGCCTCATTACTTGAAGGGGGTTTCGCGGGAGAAGGAGGAATGCCCCCCAGCATGGTATATTATGTATCAACAAGAAAAACATGGGTAGAATCGAGTTTACTCTCTAGTGGGAGAGTAGGAACGATTGATAACGTCATCAAATCAACCACTTGGGTTTCATTCCCCAAGGGGAGAATGGGGTCAACAGGTGGAAACGGATTGACCGCTTGGGTTTCACTCTCTAACGGGAGAGAGAGATTGACCAAAGATGGGATCACATCAACCACTTTGTCAACTGGTTCAACTAAGGATGTGACCATATTGACGACATGATCAACCGGACTGACCGATGAAGGGACCAAAGAAACCACTTTGGCACTCGTCAGAGGAGGAGTGGGACTGACCACGTTGGTACTCTTCAGATGAAGGGTGTGACTAACCAATGACAGGACAGGATCAGTCACTTGGGTTTCAGTTTTCAGATGAAAAGTGGGGTTGATCGATGATGGAACTGGATCAGCCACTTTGGTTAGTGGTTCAATCGAGGATGAAACTAGATTGACCACCTGATCAACTGGACTAACCAGTGATGGAACTGGATTGACCATTCCATCAACTAACGATGGTTTGGGGGAAATATTATGATAACTAGTTGGCAGTTGAAGATTTTCCAAAATAAAAGAAGCCTCGTCCATACGAGGACAAAGGTGAGAATAATGATCACCTTCACATAACATACAAGGAAATTTGACCGTTGTCTTCTTCTTACCAACCTTAACGTCACTAGTTGACGGGGCATCACAAGTATTTCTAGCAGGGGTCAATGATGTGGAGGACCACATTTCTAAGACCTTGGGGAGACCATAGAAATCCCTCAGAAAGTGGTCACCCTTACAAAGACTACAAGAGAATTTGGGTTTTATATTCTTCGTTTTAATCTTGTCGACCTCATCAACACTCCCAGTATACTCAACAGTAGTTGGTTGCTTGGATCCAACATATGATATGGTTGGAGGCTTGGTCCTTTTCGGGTTCTTCTTCTTCTTCTCTTTCTATTTCTTCTTCTTCTTATCAACCTGGCTTCTTGCTTTAGAGCTTTCACTAGGAAAAGAAGGAGAAAAGGAAGGAGACTTAATGGGTGAAGAAGGTGGAAATTTGACATGAGGTTGATGTGTGGGTGGTGTACTTACATATGAATCATTAGGTGAAGTTGAAGCCCTAGGAAGATTCGAGATCAGTGGAGTGGGGAACAACCAAACTGGTAATCTGATGGTGAGTCACGGAAGACTCAGTGTGGCAATGTATGGAGGACCAATGTTTCCAAAAGAAGGAAAGGTGAAAGGTTCCCCAGGACAAAGGGTTCCTCCATTATTACTCCAGGAGTTGATTCCATTAACACTGACTCGACCTAAGGTCCACTAAGTAAAACAAACAACACATGCTATGAATCTAAGAAGCAAACGATCAAACAAAAACTTCCCACAATAAAACCACTAGTTGGTGATGAAATCCAATGTCGCGAGATCAATATAGGAAGGGACGGGGATAGAGCAGGAGGATCAGTTACGCTGGAGACCTGTTTAATGGACTTACACCCTTGGTGCAAGCCTCCACACAGTAATTGTGGATTTACCCTCCAAGGATCCCGAGTGAGCTTGACCAACGTCTTTTCCAGGTAGAGTGAAACTTCCCTTCACTATCACATTGTGTAAGACCCTGAAGATTATGGCTACTAAGGTCACCAACTCGCAATCAGCCCCTGGGCGGGTACAATCAACAGTCCAGTCCGAATGTATGGGAAGGATAAAAAGTCTAAAATCCTTCAAGAGAACTGAGGACAAGTGGACCGGTAGAACTCCAGAGGACCCTGAATGGATTCAGAGTTCACGAAGCACCGATACCAAATGAAGAAAGTTGAACCTCAAGAAGAACCCCCAATATACGATCTGACTACTATGAACAATTGAACCATGGAGGGATAATCTCCATAAATCTCCCAAACACAACCTCGTGTGTAACCTCTGTGTGAGAGGGGGATCCCAGAAAGCCTATACGAAAATTGGATTTTATCTCCCTATCGCAAGATGCTAAGTTTATTTGACAGCTTTGGAAAGTTATCCTTTCAACCTATTCCAAATCCCTACACCTTAAACTAATGTAGGTTTGCTAACAAAAATGTAAAAAAGTCTGATAAATTTTAGTTTAGTGCTTGATTTTAAGGTTGTTGTTTCCTCAGAGGTGTATGAGAGTGAAAACTGATGATATTATGACTCAATTCCCAAAAACATGCATAAGAAATGATAAGCAGTCTTTTCTTTCAATGAATGTCTATTTAAGGAAAGGAGAAGGATTTTCATTTCACTTTCAAACACTAAGATGTAATGACCTCATGCAATAGTCCTCAATCAAGAATCCAATACAATGCTAAAATGTTCAGAAATTGTTTCTAGCATCCAAAAACCAATCATGAAAATATATCATTTTGTTTATATGTGACTGATAATCAGTTTGATGTAAAGCTTCCTATGTTAATCAGACTTCAAGATCTGTGATATTTAAGCAATCGGAAGCAAACTTCACATAAACAAAAATACACCCTCGTTGTGATCAAACAAGAAAGAAAAAGAAAACCAAATCCAAACAAGAGGAAATGCTTGGAGAAAATACCTCAAAGATCAAAATGAAATAGTGAATAGATCTTTGAATTTACTTAGAACAACTTTCATTCAATCAGATAAGTGAGAAAGCAGTAGATCGACTCCAAATCTCAGGGAAGAAGAGTGACTCAAAGAAAGGAAAATAGATGTCAAAAATCCAAACAAAACATAATCAATCCTTAGAAATAAAAAATTTGGAGGCTAAACAAGGACATACTGAGATAGGATTAACCCTGAGCAGATGAATCAACAAAAAGAAGACTGAGAAATCAACTCCCAAGAATATTTTTAGCAGAAAAAGTACTAGCGCTCTGGTGTCAAGGGTACCAGAGCATTGCAACACTCTGTAGGATCCTGCAAGGGAGTGCCAACGCCCTGGTGGTAGAGCCAGTGGAGTGTTGGTCTCTCAGAACTCAAAAATTTGCACAGAAATTAAGAAAAAAATCAAGAAAAATGCAGAAATTGAGTCTGTAAGATGAATCCAAGAGCCAACAACACATATAAGAATCAGAGACACAACATGCATAAGATCTAAAGGTGAGAAAATGTTAAAAACAAGACCAAGGAAGGGAAACAAAACTAAAAGCTTCGTTCCCCAGTGGATTCGCCAATTTTTGTTACAGGAAAATCCCCCTACGGAGAAGTGGATTTCATCTTGAACCCAAAATCTCTAAGATCAAGACAGAAAGGTGCTAACTTTGGTCACTGACATCCTTTTAAACCTATCTAAGTCAATCAAATAGAGAAAATGAAGAAGAATGTACCTTTTGTCAATGTTTGTCCTTGCCCAGTCCATGTTGAGGCTTGATCCCCAAGCTCGTCCGCAAGTCCTGCAATCCAATAAAACAAAGACAAAACAACTTCTTATTCTACCATGATTAATCCAAAACTAGATCTATCTATCAAAGACAAGTTCATGTAGTCATACACAACCTTGAAAGAAACAATCCAAGCACATGTATTAATGAGAACTCGATAGAAATACTTACAGACCTTTGATGAAGTTGCAACAACTTCTTCCAGCTCTCCTTGTCCAGCCCCTTGCTCAAATAATCCACAATCAAAATGAATATGCCGCACTGATAATCTCCCTTATGAGATCATAAGTTTGATGCCTTCAATGTCTCCTCAATACCACTTCTCATGAGATCATAAGTTTGGTATCTCTCAATATCTCCTATACCACTTCTCATGAGATCATAAGTTTGGTATCTCTAAAACTCCATCTTTCCAAGTGCATTTCACCATGAGAAGGCCTCCTTATAAAAGCTTGGAGAGACCTAACCACCTTAGATATTCTTGGGATAGGTTAAGGATCCTTCTCCATCAGTTTTGGATCTTCCCTAAGATCCATCCTTGACCTCAGATTCGAATCCAACCAATTCCAGAAATAAGGGGGATTTTTCCCTGATTTTCCTCAACAACCCAAGATTTCCTCAAACAATCCAATGCTCCCTCAGAATGGGGCACAAAGTGTTGCAACGCTCCCCCAAATGAGGGCAAGGAGCACTGGCACTCCTTGACAGTGGGTAGGGGAGAGCTGCCTACAATTTCCTTAAGAAATCCCAACACTCCCACAGAAGGGTGCACAAATTGTTGGAACGCTCCCCCAAAGGAGGGTAGGGAGCGTTGGCACTCCCTGACAGTGGGTAGGGGAGTGTTGGCCTTCAAAATTCATTTTTAAGTGGTTTTTCTCAAGGAAAAAGATCTGTACTCTTCATCAGATGATTTCTCCTTCTTAAACCAGTCTTTGAGGGTGTCTCAAGTGTCCTTGTGATGTCATTTGAGACGCGACATGGGCAAGATGATTGTATGATGTCTGCGACACTTGCAACACTTGTGGCTAAAATGCGACACTTGTAACAACAACAATAGGTCATCATTGAAGTGAGTAATTTTTATGTGTAACAGTTGTGTATAGCCAAGATGTGGTATTTAAAGAAATGAAGGATGTTGTTAAACAAGAAGTCCTACCAAGTAAGGAAGAACCAGAGAAAATAGATTTTGATTTAAAGGATGATGAATGAGACTCTATAGAAGAACAAGAATCAGAAGAAGAAGATACTCATACTCCAGTATTGACGAGATCAGTTCGAGAAAGAAGGCTACCGAAAAGGTATACTCCATCTGATTTATGTTCAAATTTTTCTTTGTCTATTACTGATGATGATCCTAGAACTGTCAGGGAGGCAATGGATTCAGAGGATGGAAAAATATGGAAAAAGGGGATGGATGAAGAAATGGAAGCCTTGGATAATAATGAGGCTTGGGATCTAGTGCAATTGTTGACTAGAAGAAATCCCATTGGCTTCAAATGGGTATTTAAAAAGAAGTTGAATGCATAAGAAAAAGTGGAGAAATACAAATCTCGATTAGTAGCAAATGGTTATTCCCAGGTTGAGGGAATTGACTTTGGTGAGATTTTTTATCCTATTTCCATGTTAAATTTTATTAGATTTATGTTATCTGTTGTTGTTGTGTTTGATTTTAAAGTAGAACAGATGGATGTGAAGAAAAAATTCCTACATGGGGATCTAGAAGAAGAAATCTATATGAAGCAGCCAGAAGGTTTTGTTGTGAAAGGAAAGAAGGAGTTGGTATGCAAGCTGAAAGAGTCCCTGTATGGTTTAAAGAAATAACCAAGGATGTGGTATAAAAAATTTGATATCTATATGTTGGGACTTGGCTTCACAAGAATCAAAGAGGATCATTGTGTGTATTTTAAATTAATTGGTAATCATTTGATTTATTTGGTCTTGTATGTGGATGACATGTTGCTGATAGGAAACAAGGAGATTATCCAGAATGTGAAAACTCATTTTTCCTCTAAATTTGGCATGAAGGATCTCGGTGCTTCAAATTTCATTTTGGGCATGAAAATTAAAAGAGATCGAAAAAAGAGGAAACTCTAGCCAAATCAGAGAAAATATGTCGAGACAATATTGTAGAGGTCTAAAATGAAGGAATGTAAATCGGTCAAGTTCCCTATTCATGTTGGTGTAAATTTATCTGCAGATCAATGTCCCAAGACACAGGAAGAGGAGGATGACATGTCTCGTGTTCCATATGCGAGTGCACTTGGAAGTTTGATGTATGCAATGGTCTGTGCTAGACCAAACATTGCACCTGCAGTGGGAGTTTTGAGAAGGTATATGTCAAAACCAGGGAAGGAGTATTGTATAACAATAAAAAGGTTTTTCAGGTATTTGCGCGATAGTGCTAGCTATTGATTTTGTTACCAAGGAAGACCGAGATTGGACAGAGTGTTGGAAATACATGGCTTTGTGGATGCATATTGGGCTGGAGATATGGATTGTAGGAGATATACAAGAGGGTATGTGTTTAACCTACTTGGAGGAGTAATGCGTTGGATGAGAAAAAGATAGGTTGTAGTGGCACTTTCAACTATAGAAGTTGAATACATGGCAACCACTCATGCAAGCAAGGAAGAATTATCATTACAAAGATTGTTTTAAGGTATTGGCTTGGTACAACAAGCTATAAGGATAGATTGTGACAGTCAGAGTGCAAATTTTATGGTGAAGAACCCAACTTATCATTCAAAGACAAAGCATATTGATATTCAATATCAATTTTTGAGAGACATGATTGAAGAAAAGAAAGTGTTGCTAATGAATGTAGACACTTTGAAGAATGTTGTAGATTCATTAAAAATAATTGTGAGCACTGAGAAGTTCTCTTGGTGTAGAGGATCCATGGGCACTGTTGCCCTCGATTGTTAACTATGTAACCCTGTAACCCCCTATATGCAAAGAAAACAACAAGTGGGAGAATGTCGGGTATGTGCTATATTCTTTGCACGGCTAGTTTTAGTGTCTGATACATTGTTTCAGGCATGTAGGGGAGTTTGGGGTCAGCGCCCCCAAGAAAAAAAAATTCCTTGGGAAACGCATCACATGTTTTCCTCATTTTTCGTGTCACCTAGATTTTCATGTCCATTATTGGGTGTTTTTTCAGCGCATGGTGTTTTCCAATGGTTTTATGTTTATGGTTAAGGAATTAGGGTTGTTGACTAATCCAGGTCATTGGGTTAGGTTTTTGGATGTCGGTGGCTCCTATATGTATGTTGTATTGTAAACAATGTATCACTATGATTGAATACAAAATATGTTGGTTTTCCCGGTTTGGGGTTCCAAGGCAAAAATCTCTGTGTAATGTGTGTATTTTCCATTGTGTCTTTTTGGTTCTTTTATTGAAAATCTATTTGCAATGAAATATTGTATAAGGTTAAAATCTACAGATTTCTTAGTGGGTTTCATAGTGTTGAATTGGGTAATTGATATATGCACTCTCGGTGTTTCCTCTCTTGTGTTCAAGGGTGGAGGTTGTAATTTTTTAGGTGCACTTATTCTTGTAATCAGAGGCTTCCTTTGGATGTTTTTTGTCATTGGTTCAGGGAGGCTTGTTATATCTCTTCACATCCCTCTACGTACTCTTATTTATCCATCCTAGGAAATCCGATTATTATGGAATCCAAGGACAATGATTTGCAACAGAATGAAGACATGGTTGAGAATGAATTTGAGTAAAGGAAGAATTTAATTATTCATGTCATCTCCCTTAGTTCAACCATTTGATTTTCTCTCGATACCCTGGTTCAACACAAGGTCTTGGTGGGTTAGCTTCAGGATGAGATTGATTTACTAAGAAGCCACATTGAATCTCTGCAGTTCCAGTTGGCCCAACAGGATGAGGATCAGAAGAACTCTTCTCCTGGACATAATATGGGTGGAGAGGAAGCGTCAGTTTTGGATCCAATTCCAGACTTAAATGACCTTATGGCAATTGTGGAAGACGATGACTAGTCTGGTCAGAACTGTGACAAGCATGGAAATGGCAATGAGATGGAACATGATTCCAATCCTTGAGTATGTTATGTTTAATAGTATGTATTTGTGGTACTTATTACCGATTTTATACTATTCAACATAGAAGTATTTTTAGAATATGGTTAAGTAATAATAGTAGAACATAATTATGGTGGTTTGAAGCTCTATTAGAACTAGAATTTTGTTATGGATTAAGAATCTCTTTTTGTACTCAGTGGTTTCAACTATGCCTTTTTAATGAAAAAAAATCCACCATCTTTTGTTATAAAAAAAAAATAATGGTGTTGAGATCTCACCACGAATATCAAGGTAATACAGACATCGATGTGTATGAATTATACAAGCACTGGTGTGCCATAAAAATAGAATGACCCAATGCATAATATTTATAAGAGCATCGGTGCTGCATACAAAAAATAATAGGAATTATGTGTACATAAACTCAAAAAGAATTGTTTTTGCATACAACAAAAAATGAAGAATCGATGTGTGATAATTATAAGAACACCGGTGTTGCATACAACAAAAAAAGGTGGAACTAGTGTATACTAATTATAAAAGCACAAACTCTTTTTTGTTTATGTATGCACCAGTGCAGGTCACATGAGAGCGCATCAATGTGTTTTAATAATACAAGCATCGAAAAAAAACCTTCGCTAAAACCTCTGCCTACCCAATGTTTTTTAGTTACATGGAACATCCATTAAAACCTTTGCTTCAAATAGTGGAGGTTTTTTTGAAAAAAATTCTGAATCTTGTAACACTAAATTCCTCTACAAAAAGATCCACTACAAGGTGTTTTCCATGTAGTGTATTATGACCTTCTTTATAAGAAAAAACTAATTTTATACTTATTGGATATTCCAATGTAGATTTTACTGGACATGTTGATGATAGGGCATAGACATCAGGTGATTTGATGCACATGGTTTCACTAGCAGTTTCATGGAGTTGCAAGAACCAAGCTACAATGGTAAATTATTTAGCATATGTAAAATATATTCTAGCATGGGAATCAACATGTGAGATTGTTCAGTTATACATATTTTTATAGGATCTTGGAATTCTTCAAACATAAGCCACTTCATTATTGATTGATAGTTAGTTGGCCATAAAAGTTGCTAAAAAAATAGTTTTTCATTCCCAAACAAAGCATGTTGACACTAAGTACCATTACATTAGGACACTCATCACAAAGGGTTCCATCAAATCAAATTATTGTCCTTCTGAAGTTCAAATCTCAGACATCTTCACGAAACCCCTTAGGATCTTGGTATTTGTTCAAATGAACTTTAGGATCAAAGGGGGGATTGTTAGCTATAATGATCCTAAATTAATTATAGACTTAGGATTATTAATTCTATAATAAATATTGTTAGATATGATGTATTTCTAGAACTTAGTCGTTTCCTAGGATTATTATTTCTAGAATAAATATTGTTAAGATTTTATATATTTCTAGAACTTGTTCTTTTCTTATGATTAGTAATTAGAAGAATAAATATATTCTTCATTTATTGTACATGGACACTTGTCATGTTTACTTGATTGTGTGACAATATGTCCATATTAAATTTAGTATATGAAACAAGAAATATGAGCTTATTTAAGCTCTCTTCTTCTCACACGAGAGTAATTTTGAGTTTTGTAATTGTTTGGGGCTTTGAACACAAGGGTGAGCAAAAGAGAGTCCCTTAACTACCCTGGTAAGATAACAAGGAATAAAATAAAGATGGTTAGCAAGTTAGTGGACCTGCAAGTTAGAAAATAAGATATAAAACAAGAAAATAACAACTAAGAACAAGAAACAAACTAAACTAACATAAACAAATGATGCATGAAATTGAACACATGAAATGGTTACCCAATAGAGTTGATTCTTAGAATTGAGTGCACCAAGAGGAGAAACATCAGACAATGAATCCCTTATTCCTCCTATGGTAAGGTCCTTTGATCCCTCAAAAACTAGATCCATCAATCTTTAATTGTAACATCCTCGACCACCAACAGGCTGGGCAATGCCACCTACACAACCTTAACTTAGCCTTTAAAGCTATGATACCATATTGTAACATCCCTGGCCACCAATAGGTTGGGCAATACCACTACTCCTGCATCTCTACTGCTCTATTATGATCTATGACAACTCCAGCCTTAAACTACTGGGCTATGCCACACAGAGATACTTGCGGAAAAACAAACACATCCATATAAACATAGAATGACTATTCTACATATATATAACATAATAATGTGGGAATAAAAGGAAGCCTACACGTGTAGCATATACAACATATACAAGTGATACTCATCAATTACAACATATGTACCATTACACAAAATGTAAATGAACATAAAAGTGGTACTTATCTTTTATTAGAAAACCACCAACTACGTGCAGACCTTCCATGAACCTCCCAGCCATAGACCACACTGCTCATCACACTAAGCAATGGGTCACCCCCGAGCTGGGACTAAGATCCACCCAAGGCAAGGGATTCCTAGACTAGGCTGAGGTTACAGGAAAATTGCACAGAGCAACTAGAAGGATTCTCTCCAGGAGACTTCTTACGCCCACTACTCACATACTCTCATTCCCCACATACCTGTTCCACCTAGGAGTATACACCTTCACAAGCACAGCCCATCGTTGCTTTACCTCCCTCTTTGGGTCTCAACAACAGATCGGATCAAGAATTCTCAAAGCTTTGTAGATGGCGTTGGACTCTCTTTGGGAGAAAACCACTATCCAACAGGCTCTCTCACCTGGAGAGAGTTGCTCACAGGCTTGAAAACCTGCCTCTTCTACCACGAGCCTGACAACCCACTTCTTCATCACATTCCTCGACTCAGCTCCAGCCAGCCTAGGACAACAGTAACGGTTCAACACTCATTCACATAGGAATGACAGAAGGCAACAAGCCACACTCAGTCTAGGAACTGCATGGACACAACAGGCCACAGTTACGACACACACGACACAAACATATACGGGATGCTCGGGCTTCACGGAAGACGCAACTCAGTCCATTGGTTTTCACATGGGTTCTCACTGGGTTCGGGACTAGGAAGCAACATAGAGGTCAATTGCAGAGGAAAAACGGGTTCGGACTCTAAATGGTCAAATCCCCAGCGAACACACGCGGAGGTTGGAAGAATGGGAAGCAAACCCAGGCGAAGGATGGGAGAATGCAAGAGCGAACCCCCAACATGGATGACTTCTTCTGCTTTAACTGCATGCACCCAGGTCGATATCTATCTTCCTGGAGCTTCATGCACTCCACTTTGCATATGTTCCTTTCCCAGGAACTTGGGACAACACTTGGTCAATTGACCACCTTAGCCTTTTAGGAAATAATAATAAATTATTATCCCCTTTAGAGGTCAGCCCCCTAGCTTAGCCCCTAGGCCCACACACTTAGCCTCCTCCCTTATCCAACCTTGTTTAATCTTAGTCCCCCATCACTCTTTCTTCGTGGTCGGTCCGCATGCAACGATGTTTATATTTTATTAATGATCTGCATAATTACATATACAAAATCAGGCTCCTGGCCTTTAACACTTAGGCTCTCTTGCCTAATAAACACATAAGCCCACCAACTTATATACACTTGGCTCACCAGCCTATAAACATGATTACAATTCATAATAAAACTAGGGCACTACCGGGGGATATTAGAATCCCCTCCCCTTATTTTTGCACTGTCCTTAGTGCAACTCTTTACATAGCATCAACAACATTTCCCAAATCTTAAAAAATATGTGGGTATTCTGCCCGCACAACATCCTCATGCTCCCATGTCACATCCTTGGGACCGTACCAGGTCCAGTGGACCTTTACAAGCCCTATGGCTCGATTTCGAAGTTGTTTTCTCTTCCGATCCAATATGTGCACTAGATGCACTTGCAAGACACCTTCTTTCTCCACCTGAATCACATCCCAATCGATTACATGATTATAATCAGGTATATATATTTCTTAAGAAATGAAATATGAAACACATTATGTACAGTCATGGATGCAGGTAATGCAAGCATATATGAAATGTATATATATGTATATACATACAATTTTAATAACATTATAACTTGTATACAACATACACAACATACAATAATTAGAGAATTGTACTTATATTTTGATTTGAGAAGAACTTCCACCCTTGAGCAGGGCTATGACTCCATCGGGGCAATGGCTTCCCAAGATAGCCACGGTCCACAATCCATATCCACATGGTCTAGGCCAAGGTACCAAACCTTAGCAGCACTCCAACCAACGGTCTCTCATTCCCTACATGCATGTCCCACCACATGATTTTATAGCTTCACTGTCACACAGTCCATCGACTACTACACCTCCCTTTCCTTGGGCTTCAGTAACAAGACGGCTCAGGAAGTCTCAGAGCACCGTGGCTCTCAGAGCTCCAACTGCCCTCAGAGATTTCCAATCAACATCTTCTTGAGCTACTCTTTGTAATCAACATTCTAACTTTAATCAACATCATCTCATCTGCATCACCCACATGCAGTTATCATGAGAAAACATAAAAGAATTCATTTAGAAACTCCAACTTAGTTCAAAAAGGAATTCAACTTTTTCCCCAAAATAGGAAATTCCATTTCACAATTCATCTTGGTTGTTTTCATATTATGAATGCATCCATCCTTGTGGTTTTCCACAGGCACCAAACTGCATACCATTTTTCCTATAATGCTTCCTCTTGCATACAACCAACAAATTGTCAGTATTTTATGTACATCATAATTCAACATGTACAACACCTTATGCAATGATATTAGAATCGCCCGCACCTAGCAATTGAATCACAATTACCAAACAACTTGACCAAATAGAATGACTCATCATTCTATGCATATGCATGTTCATAATCAATAACAGTAAGTTTATTATTTCAATTTTCTGAACATAAAATTTGTTGTAGTCACTATTCATGTGACTACCTGGCTTGCAACTTTCCTGTTGCAATGTTTAACAGTTCCTGAAATGTTCTCAACTTCATAAGTTAGCAACATTTCAGCCATTAGTATAATTATTTCCATGCAATAATATAACCTTGTTATTTTATAAAATAACTCTGGCTGAGGAAATTCTTACCTAAATTTCCTTTCAACAATTATGCAAAAAGAGTAATAAAAACTCATACATGCATGACTGCCATTAATAAATTGTATACTACCTTAATATCTGATTGCAGTAGAAGATTTCATGCTTCTTTTATCAAACTTATTACCAGTACTTCAACCCTCTATTGCTTCCTTCCTTATGCAACAACATCACCAACAACACTTGCAAACATGCAAGCATTCTTTCCTCTGGCTGACCCAACCAACCATAACATACTTGCTACCACAAAAATTGCAGCAACTTCTTTCTACCTATAAAACTTTTTCTTGCTGATCCCATAAGTATTAAATTCTTCCTGGATTCTTGAATCTTCTTGTGCTCCCACTATGATCACTGTGCATGATTATTCCTACCCTGAGCACTTTCGACGCAGTGACCCCACCTCAGCGAGGTCTACTAACCTCCTGGTCAATGGATCTTCAACTCTCAGAACTGGGGCAACTCTTCAGGTCCCTACTAGAACCTCCATGAAACAAATCCACAGGCCTTGCGTGAAACCTCACCTGCGATAACTAGCGGTGGGCGCAAGCTTCCTCTACATGACCATCGGCTATGACCACACGCCTATCCAAAAGGCATTTTAGGATTTCACGTACTGGGTGTTTCGATATGAGTCACCCTCGACTCTCTCTATCCCTAAAATCCGAAACAAGAGTCTAGTGCGTGCTATCTCTTCTCTTAACTTCCACCAGTGTGACCTCTAGCTATGACCTGGGGCCTAGCTTCTGAGTGCTACGGGACTTTACCCTTTGCGAACTTCGAGGTTTAGCTCTCCTCCTTTCTCCTAAGGTTTGAACTTCGTTCGCCTCAGATAAACAGTCCACAACTTTTCGGGTTTGACAGTCCATATCAATTCCTCATGAATCGACAATTCATGTATCAAGGTTTCGAAAAATAGTTCCCCTCTTTTCTTCCGATCTCTAGTTTTCTGAAATCCACGTGAGTCAGATCCAACGACTCACAGCTCCTCGTAATCTAATGGTGTGGATCCTTTCTCGTGAATCAAGACTTCGTGGTTCATGAAATCAGAAAACAGTTCTCTTCCCCTTTCCAACTTCCGACTTCATGAAATTGAAGTGCGTCAAATCAATGGCTCACGCTCGCCGTGATTCAATGGTCTAGATCTCTCCTCGTGAATCAGATGTTCGCATTTCAAGATTTTTGAGAGCAACTTCCTTTGTTCTCTTAACTTTCGATTTCTGATTTCCTGATGAAAGGAATCAATGGTTCTATCTTACTTGAGATCGATGGTTCGCTACCTCTCCTGAGCTTTCGAGTGCTGAATGACTCTCAGCGTTATCCTCCTCGCAGTTTCTTTTGATCTAATGACACACAGATATCAGTGCTTCTCCCTCTAAGGATTCCTACCGTCCATTCAGGTTCTCAATGACTTCTTGTCAAGTATCTTGGTGTCAATTCTTCTGGACTTGACTTCCTCCTTAACTTGAAGGATTTCAAATATTTCGAAGGCTTCAATGGTGTTTTCCCTCCCGAGCTTTTGTTAATGAAATTTTAACTTCACCCTGGTGCACACTTACACTCTGTGTGAGAACTTGCACTGTTTATCCCTGAGATTTTAACTTAGTCATCCCTTCTATGTCTTCAAAAATAATTTCTAGTGCCCTCCTGGCACACTCTACGCTCATCTTCTTAAGCACTTCGAAAAACAAGTTTCCTCTATACGCACTCCTTGCGCTTGATATGCACATGTTGCATATATTGTAGAAGAGAACACTTGAAACTTATTCAATTTCTTCGCAAATTCATTCACTCACCAAGAACATCATATGTTCACAAAACACATAATAACAGTAAACTATGAAACAATATCAAGATTGTACAATTGGATCAATTTTCTCTGTTCTATTCATTTTAGAAAAAAAAAAAACATGATTACAACTCCTGTCTTTCACAAACACATTACAATGACAATTTGTCTAAAGACCAAGAAGTCTCTCTCTCACCTTCTTTCTTCTATCTGAAGACATCTCTAGCACTTTTTATGTTTTAATGTAACCATTACATCTAGATTCCTCTTTCTGAGACCTTCCCAATCACAGCTTCCTTGCTCAATTATGAGCCTTAAGCAGAAAGCTATGATCCTTTAAACCTTGTGCTTCTTTTCCGATGCACTTCTTGTGCAACGATCTCTTTTCTCTGAGCTAATGGCTCTTAGATATTTGCTGGACCCTATCACAAAGTTCCAGGTCTTCAATATTCTTTTGATGCGGGTTCGAACTAGAAAAAACCCACCTTATTCCTTCCTAACCCTTTTCCCTTCCTTAACACAGGTTTTGGGCACTAGCCCCTATTCTCTCAGCCCCCGACCCACATGACCATGGGCCGTGATCAAGCGCTAGATCAATAGTTTCTAGTTTTCAAAGAAAAACACAACAATCTCTCGGAGTTCCAGATTACTGAACTTGCGAAGTAGGGCGGATCAACCATCCACATCTACTCAGCATCTGATGGCTGACACTTACTATGGATCCTCAGGGGTTTGAGTTCTGGAACGTCTGGTCTTTGAGACTTCGGAGCTTCGAAGGATCTCGCATCCACACATCCAAACTGTTAATATCTGAAAATTCCCATGTCACCTTTCTTGACATCATTACGTCACATCACTTGATGTTTTCCAACTGCGGGGGCATGCAACGGTGGTTTGGATTAACCCGTCTTTCATTCCGCAATTCTTCTGACATTGACACGTAACCCCTCGGTGAAACCGCGGTTTGGATTGTAGGACCAGCTTGGAGAATTAACTCTCGTGCAATGCAAGATACCAGATATATAAAATATGCAGAACAGAAACGAAATGCTAGAAATGACAGATTAACAGTAAAATATCCAGCATAATCTTCACAATACACAGAAATGATATACGAAATAGCAACATAAATAGCACTTTGAATCAGATAGCAATGTTCACAGGCCTCTTCGAGGGGGCAAACTCCAATCGAGCAGCGCTCTGTTACAATAATATCCAAGCTAGGGTTCTCATACCCTCGACTCCTATTTATACTAAAAA
>SNQJ01S0146288.1:5784-23570 GCA_010110895.2 Picea sitchensis
AATGAATATATATTAGTATAAATCTAATACTAAATACTTAAATAAATTTAATTTGAATAATTGTGAAAAAAAATATTATTCTTTTAATCCAAATTTAATTTTTACAATTGAACAACAAGCCTAAACCCTAAAATTTAATATAAAAAGTAAATACCACTTATAACAACAAGGAAAAACCTTAATAAAAAACCATTTTTTTTTTTGTATGACAACTACTTGCATATGTTACAAACCATGATAATGAGCTTAAGAAAAGTTCATACACTGTAAAGAGGAAGTCGTACAAAATCGTCGCTCATTGAAACCCTCGAAAGGTTTTATGAACTAGGGTTATTATTGGAGCATATAACCCTCTTCATAACTTAAGCACCCAACTTTATATTACTCCAAATCTAGGAGGAGCCTTTATTTATTTACCTTAATTCTCTAAACCTCATGTCAACTTTGGCGTGGTAAAGTATTTACTATATTTGGAGGACTACATAATGCTTCCTGCCACGTCTGTCTGCTAAGTCTCCGGGATTTTAATTTCTGCTGCCGCTATCTTGACTTTTCTTTCTGACCAAATTGACTCATGTCAACTTTGGCGTGGTAAAGTATTTACTATATTTGGAGGACTACATAATGCTTCCTGCCACGTCTGTCTGCTAAGTCTCCGGGATTTTAATTTCTGCTGCCGCTATCTTGACTTTTCTTTCTGACCAAATTAACTTTATTCTCCTTCTAGATTTGGCGTTATCGTAAGGCCGTCATGGAAGACAAAACGGACATGGAAGTAAGAGGAGTTAGCCGACATTTCTGTCGGATGGAAAAGGAAAGGATCGCTAGGATTTTTTCTATTTTGGAGGCATATCCTCCATACCGAAAGCGACGTCTCCGAATATGGGGCCCGCCGTAGGCGGTGGAGRGTTTTTATCTAGTGGGTTGGTAGATGCAAAATAATCCTAGTAGCCTATGTAAATCAAGAATCAAGAGGGAGGATTTTCATATATTTCTAATTATTTGGTTATCGTACTTTTCACTCATGTTAGAAATGTGATGTTTAATAACTATATTTTTTCAAAATGTACGGGATCGAATCTGCTAGAGAAGGCCATATCGAACACGATGACATTGAAATCAAGCACGAGGGAGGTATGGCATAATATTATTCCACATTTATTGGTGGCCTCCAAAGCCTCGTGGGAGAATTAATATCCAAAAATATTTATGTTAACAATTTCTATTCGTATATTAAATTTTAATTTCATCAAGGAAGTCAGGAACAAGTGTGGAGGTTAACAATCATTCCTTCCAACCATTCAAGTTAAATCTAACTGATAACTTCTTATGTTGTGTTTATACTTTTATAACCTAAATAAAATAGACATTAAATCATTCAATTATTCATGTCTTGAATATTCTAAAAAACAAATTGTGATTATATATTGATTACAATGAGAAATCATATAAAGAATATTGAGAAGGTTTGGTGTTTTAATGGTTATCTCCATTGGAAGGTTTTACCTCATTTTTTTATAAGTGAATTATGTAAGCACTATAGAAGGAACACCATTTTTGAGAGTATGTTATTGGGACTTAACCAGAGACATTAAATATTTAAAACAATAAAAATTGATTTAATGATGATTTGGTATGTTATGTCCGTGTACATGACATTCTCCCACCATACAACCATTTATATTTATCCTTGATAGAAAATCTTTTGAAATATTCATTATCCATCCAAAACCAAAATATATAAATCTTTAAACAACATAACTAGTTTAATTCACTCAGTGTTCCTTTTCCCCACCTTTGAGGGTATGCTACTATTATAATGTGTTAATGAAAACTAAAAAAAATTAATATATATATATATATATATATATATATATATATATATATATATATATTAATATTAATTTTAATAGAAAATAATAATAAAAAATTACATTTTTTTATTAAAATTCAATAAAATAATATTGGTTTTAATAGAGTAATGTTATAATAATAATAATTAAAAGTTAAAGCTTATCAAAACACTAGATTTGATATATTATAGTTCCTTGTTTTTAGAATAAGGAATTCCTTTATGAGAACAATTTTACTATTATTACTAACTGCGTGGAGATGTATCCAATAATGGGTATTTTAGAACTATCCAATCTATCTATATTCTGGATTTTTTAATTAATTACTATATTGTTATATTGATGTTAGTGATGTGTATTATTTTAGGTTAAAATTGTAAACAATTAAGAAAAACAAAATCATTAAGTATATAATAATCATACACAAAGTTTTATACATCGTAACAACATTTTAATTGGGGAAAAAATTCAGATCCCATTATCAACTTGTCATGTCAATAGAAATGCATACAAATGTAGAACTCCTACATTGTGATTTTGTTGTTCATAAGACTATGATACAATATCTTGCACTCTTTCTATTGGTTAAGAAGTCTTCTAGATTAATGACCATCTTCTCTCGTTTCTCTATAAAATTATGATACAATATCTTGCACTCTTTCTATGAGTTAAGACGCTTTCTAGATTAATGACCCGCTTTTGTCTTTGCACTTCAAATTTTTTTTGTTGATTTCTCCAATGACTAACTCATTTCTTTGTTGCAACTCTACCTTAAGTACGCTCTTGTTTAAGACGCTATTGCAAATCTACCTTAAGTATGACCTCCTTGAAAAAACGATTAAATATGTTTTGGTAGTTGGATTGATTCTTTTCACCATTAAAATAAGGTGCTCCACCATTCTTGAAATAGATGTTATATCAACATTTATTTTCCATATGTTTATGAGTGGCTCTGCCTATTGCAAAACTCCATGGCTTTTCCATCACCATGATATTTTCCAAGTGAGAGTGCCAAGGACAATGCTCATCAAACAAAAATCAATTTACATTCCGCAATGCCTCTTTTTTCTCTCTTCCAAAGATTTTGGGCTACGAGGTTTTTCCAAGCCTCCATTAGAAAAAAAAAATCCAACCCTAAAGCATTAATTCATTATTGTCTTTGCATCTTTTTTATAAGATTTCCATGCCTTGTTAGATTTCACCTACTTCATAGGTTTTCAAAGTTCTCCCTTATGTCAAAATACCTAGTTTGAATTCCTTGCTCTACCCAAAACTTCACCAACAGATTCTCAATTTGAAAATTGACCATTTTCTCAATGAAATGGGCTTGTTTCCTTATTGACACAAATGACTTTTATTTTCTGAGTTCTAGTGTCATACATCACGAGCTCATCCTATCAAGAAAAGACTTTTAAGCTCTTCTTGCTAAGTACTTTCCCTTTGCTCATTGATCACTACTTAGCCATTTTCCATTTTCATGTCCTTATCCAATGAGTTACATTCTTTATATTTGGTGGTTTGTTTGACTTTCTGTTCAATAATTTATCTTGAATTAGCTAGAAATTGGTGGTTCTACCACTCAATCCCTTCTAGACATTGATCATATCTATGTTATGTTATTCAACATAGACCTTTGTACTCAACAATCAACACTTTTAATTAATTTACCCTTAGTCAAACCTTTATGCTTAATAATAACAACCTTTCTTGGTGAACATATTCATAATTAACATTCTAATCCAATACTAACAAATCATGAAAATTACCCAAAGATTGAGATACCCTTCTCCTAATGTAAAAATGTTTCTATCATAATAAATTATGTTATTTCCTTTTTAAATTCCCTTAGTTTATGTTAAAATTTGATAAAAATTGAAGAACTCTTTTACTTTATATTGATGATAGGTTCTCTTTTAGGTTTATCAACTTAAATCGTAATTTCATATTTATAATTTAGAACAATGTTAATGATGAGATACAATTAAGATGGACAACATATAATGGGTATTTAAATAATTATTTTTTAATAAAAAAATTTAATGAAGATATTTTAAATATTTACTTAATTGGCACATCAAGTAATATATACCCTTAACCTTAAATATTGTGTAAGGTTCTCTCTAACCGATTCTAGAATTTGTTAAATAATTAAATATAACATTTTTATTATAATTTGTTCAACAGAATATCATCAACAAAATAATAGTTTACAATTTATGACTCAACAAAATTCAAAATAGGCAGCATGATATAAATGATATATTGAATAATATAGACAGCATAAATAACATATTGAACATCATACGATCATGAACATGTCATAATAACAAAAAAAAAAACTTGTCAAGTGATTTGTCTCCCAACTCTGTTTGTCCAAGCCCAAGCTGAAACTGTGCCCAAAACCGAGTTTTCCTCCCTGCCAGCTAGGAGCAGCCTGTCCAGCTCCCTAGCTCCAGGATACCGTAAGAAATCCTGGCCCCTAAGCCCAAAACCCCCAGCAACCTGGTGCCCCCTGCAATGGTTCACCAAAACTCCAAAACCCAACTCCAAAACCAAAAAATATGCCACAGAAATACAGACCTCCTCCTCAATAATGCTCCTCCCCCATAATTTTCCATCCTCTCCCATAGGACTCTTCCTCGTCATATCTCCCCCCATTCACCGACTCCCTATCCTCCATTAATTACCTTATCCTCCCCTTTATTACCTTATCCCATTCTTTTATTACCTTATCTGATTCCTTTATTACCTTATCCTTCCATCCCATGTTTCATTCCCCCCCTGCATATGTAAAGTCTTATAAAAATAATTTAAAATTTATTAAGCTCTTAATTCATTACCCTAACCTTTAATAAGTTAATTAATAATTAATTAATTAATCAATAGATATAAACAATTAATTAATAAATAAATAATATTATTAATAAATAATCATTGTTTAACTAAAATATATTAGGACAATTAATTATCTAATTAATTATACTTGATAAACCTTAATCAATCATTTAACTAGGGTTGTTACATACACCCACCCTTCAAGAAACTTCATCCTGAAGTTAAAGTATTCTATGATACAAGGGAAAAGAAACATGGTTCACACATTCATAACAATTAACCGACATTATTAGTAAGTAAGCCAAGAACTCATTCATACTAGTGTACATGTACAAGAAATGCATGTGTAGCTAGTACATACAAGTCTCGTGCATGTACTAATAATCAATAACTATCACCCTTATAGTAATTTATGTATGCATCCAATCCAATCAACAAGACTATTCTTTTATAAAAGACAATAAACCAATCAAATGTTTGCGAAATCCTTTAATTACAATTATCTAGTTCAACAATTTTATTTAGACACTATGGTTTAGTTATGTAATTATGAATATTCATATATACACATTTTCGTTTTAGAAGGGAAAAACAATAACTTCCACCATCAGAGAAATCTCCATACTTTCTCAACTATTTCTACTCATCCTTCCTCCCTAACTTACTTCCATCCTCATTCCTATCCTTCCTCTGCTGGACTATCCTGGAGCGTCAACTATATTGACCTAACTCCAAATAGAACCCGTAAGCGGAAGTGTCACTATCTCAACCAAGCTTCCCCAGTAGGCAACTGACAGTCATCATCACACATCTAGGGGAGCGTGAGCTAACACCATCCTCCCATGACTTCAGGCTTCGGAGGATACACGGTGGGAAATGCCTCCACCCCTCCTAATCATAACTAGGGTCCACACCCTACAATGGAATATACAGAGGCACCGTGTTGCTGGGAGTTTTGCCATTGTTTATTCGGTTTTGGGCAGTCTCATCACCTGAAATCCTGCACTGGTCCACATATCATAGCAATGCATCCAAACCAATATAATTTCACATACAAATATTCACACCATAATGTTTCTCGGCTAGTGGTCATGACATACACTTTCATCATCATTATCCCTTAGCTATTTCATAGCCCATAACCTGTAGATTAGTCTGTAACACAAACTCATACATTTTTATGCATTATTATCATGTAATTGCATACAATCATTGTTTCAATTCGGTATCCTTGTACCAACAACTTAACATCAAAGTTTTCAAGTTAGAAATAGATCACATAATATCCCATAATTCAATTTCGACACCCATTCATAAAATTATCGTTTACAAAATAGATTGCATCATATCCAACATCATTCTAATAGCATTGAAACCTTCATAGGATTCTCATTCACACAATATGTCACATCATATACATCATCATCAATAACATTTAAACATTCATAAAATTTACATTCACATAGTAGATCGCATTATATCCATCATCATCAATAACATTTTAACATTCATAAAATTTACATTCTCACAATATATCACATCATGTCCATCATTATTCAAATACATATAAACATTCATAAAGGTTCATACGTCTTAAAAGTTTAAGTGTATCATTTAATAGTTTCACTTGTAAATAGAAAATAAAAGTACGTAGGCCTCAGGTAATCCTGGCTGTCTAAGTCAAAAGGTGGTGTTACATACACCCAACCTTCGAGAAACATATTCTTGAGGTGGTCAAAAAAGTGAGGGATAGTCTCGGCGTCTTCCCAAGTAGCAGATCCTGGACTATACTTGTCCCATTGGACCTTAACTTGGTCTACCAGACGGTTCCTAAGCCGTCAGACTCTACGGTCCAATATGCGTAACGGTTCTACCATGAGAGTTCCCATGTCCGATACCTACAATTCCTTCCAATTTAGTTTATGTGAGTCATCAGCAACATAATGACGTAAAACAAATACATGAAAAACATTATGAGTTTTATGCAAGTGGGGTGGCAGTATGAGATGATAGCCAATGGGTCCAATTTTCTCTTGGATTCTGAACGGTCCTATAAATCAAGGTGACAACTTTGTCCCCTTCCCGAACCATATGGTACTCTTATTAGGCCTGATATGAATGAAACCTGGTCTCCCACTTCATAAATTCGGTCAATCCTGTGTGCATCCACATAACTTTTCTGCCTATCCTGTGCTTCCTTTAGTCTCTGCCTAATCTAAATCACCTGTTCCTCCATCTCTTGAATCAATTATGGCCCAACTGTTACTCGATCTTCTAGTCTATCCCAACTCAACGACGTTCTGCATGGCCTTCCATACAGGGCTTCGTAGGGTGGCATTCTTATGGAGCTATGAAAATTGTTATTGTAGGCAAACTCTACCAAAGGTAGGTACTTCTCCCAATGGGTTTGATTATCCATGACATACATCCTAAGCATGTATGAGAATGTTATTGCTAAGTTTAAAGTCATTATTCCTTGCATTGAAATACATGAGAATAATGGAGATGCAGTGGTAGACGCCATCTTCCATTCTACCCTTAGCAATGAATTAAATCCCAAGAATAGGAGAGTCTGAGTTGTTTTATTAAACCTAAGATTTTTGGTGGAAAGCCTAAGTTATTTAAATCAACGTTCATGGAAAGCCTAAGTTATTCTTTTCCAAATGGTATAAACATATCATTGGTATCAGACGGTGGAAAAAGAACCTTAGAGGCCAGACACGATACAAACCATTCAGGCCATTTTAATAGGGAACCTGCAGACTACGAAAGCTTATAAAGAAAACCCAGAGATTGGAGACAAACAGGTAGGGAACTGGCAGAAGACGAAAGCCTATAAAGAAAACCATGAGACGACAGTCAAACAAGTGGAATTTCTTAAATGGTAAACCTCCATGAATTTACTTCACATCTATAATGTGACCCAACCGACGCTATAAGGAAATTTGATCATTCAACTTCCGTCTCGTCCCCTTGTCCGATTCTTGGTAGTTTTTGCACTTGTTAATGCAATTGGTGTCAGCTGATTAAATATTTTGAGAGATAAACCCTAAGGGTCCAACGACCAATCCTTATAATGCCACCATCTTAGGGGTTAGGCTCCCTCTAAAAGCTATATGCACTGACTGGAGCCGAAAAATCATCCAAGTTTATTCAACCATCCTATAACAAATTCAAGTTAATCGTTATATTTGAAAGCTTGGCATCGAATATTCAATGCAGGGAGTCTGGTAAGTGACATAGACGACCTGGCAGACATGGTATTGGAGCTTCTTGGCTCCCAGGATTTTCCAAAAGGCCACCCAAGGGTTTGCATTGCGATCATCATTATTTTCCAGAACGACCACAGATTTGATGCTATCTCACACTCCTAACCCTATTATTTGTCTCCCGTCCATGGAGTCATATAAGGAGTACAATAATATTCCCTTCAACCCAGTGAAGTATGACTTTAGTATGTCCAGGCAACAATATGAAAGCACATCATGTCTCTTCTAGCTAGTCGTGTATAGTCTCTGGAGGCTAACAATGTCGACCAGCCATAACTGTGCAAATGGAATTCCTATGCTAACTTTGCGAAAACTTAGACGAAACCACCCTGAATCCACTACTCTCACTGCGCATGTGATCCCCTTGGTGAACGTCGCTTCCTGATGTAACCGGAGACAAAGAGGTGGAAATCCTTAATTGGATAAGAACAGATGAGGAAAATCCCAGAAAGAACCTCCCCTTAATAAACACCTTCGGTGTAATTAGAGTTCTTTGTTTTTAGAACAAGGAATTCATTTATGAGAACAATTTCATTACTATTATTACTAATTGTATGGAGATGTATCCTATGTTTTTATAGAGTCAAACAAGTCTCTATTTAAATGGGTATGTTAGAACTATTCAATATATCTATATTGTGGATTTTTTTAATTAATTACTATATTGTTATAGTGATGTGTATTATTTTAAGTTAAAATTTTAAACAACTAAGAAAAATAAATCATTAAGCATACAATAATCATATACATAGCTTTACACATTGCAACAACATTTTAATTAAAGAATCCTCTTGTGTAAAAAAACTTCAAATCCTATTATCAACTTGTCATGACAATCGAAATGCATACAAATGTACAACTACTCCCTTGTGATTTTATTGTTCATAAGACTATGATACAATATCTTGCACTCTTTCTATTGGTGAAGAAGTCTTCTAGATTAATGACCATCTTCTCTCGTTACTCTATAAAATTAGGATACAATATCTTGCACTCTTTCTACGAGTTAAGAAACTTTCTAGATTAATGACCCTCTTATGTCCTTGCACTTCAAGATTTTTTTGTCGATTTCTCCAATGACTAGTACTCATTTCTTTGTTGCAACTCTACCTTAAGTACGCTCTTGTTTAAGACATTATTGAAAACCTACCTTAAGTACAACCTCCTTGAAACATTGATTAAATATGTTTTCGTAGTTGGATTGATTCTTTTCACCATTAAAATAAGGTACTCCATCACTCTTGAAAAACATGTTATATCAACATTTATTTTCCATATGTTTATGAGTGGCTCTACCTATTGCAGAACTCCATGCCTTTTCCATCACCATGATATTTTCCAAGTGAGAGTGCAAGGGACAATGCTCATCAAACAAAAATCAATTTACATTCTGCAATGCCTATTTTTTATCTCTTCCAAAGATTTTGGGCTTTCCAAGCCTCCATTAAGCAACAAAAATCCAACCCTAAAACATTAATTCATTATTGTCTTTTCATCATTTTTCTAGGATTTCCATGCCTTCTTAGAATTCACCTACTTCCTAGGTTTTCAAAGTTTTCCTTTATGCCAAAATACCCAGTTTGAATTCCTTTCTCTACCAAAAACTTCGCCAACAGATTCTCAATTTGAAAATTGACCATTTTCTGAATGAAATGGGCTTGTTTCTTTATTGACACAATTGAATTTCATGTTCTAAAGTTTAATGTCATACATCACTAGCTCATCCTATCAAGCAAAGACTTTGAATCTCTTCTTCCTAAGTACTTTCCCTTTTCTCACTGATCACTACTTAGCTATTTTCCACTTTCATGTCCTTATCCAATGAGTTACATTATTTATATTTAGTGTCTTGTTTGACTTTGTGTTCAATAATTCATCTTGAATTAGCTAGAAATTGGTGGTTCTACCACTCAATCCCTTCTAGGCATTGGTCATGTCTATGTTATGTTATTCAACATAGACCTTTGTACTCAACAATCAACACTTTTAATCGATTTACCCTTAGTCAAACCTTTATGCTTAATAATAACAACCTTTCTTGGTGAACATATTCATAATTAATACTTTAATCCAATACTAACAAATCATCAGAATTACCCAAAGATTGAGATACCCTTCTCCCAATGTAAAAATGTTTCTATCATAATAAATTATGTTATTTCCTTTTTAAATTCCCTTAGTTTATGTTCAAATTTGATAAAAAATGATGAACTCTTTTACTTTATATTGATGATAGGTTCCCTTTTATAGGTTTATCAACTTAAATAGTAATTTTATATTTATAATTTAGAAGAATGTTAATTGTGATATACAATTAAGATTGACAACTTATAATGGGTATTTAAATAATTATTTTTTTAATAAAATGTTTTAGTGAAGATATTTTAAATATTTGCTTAATTGACACATTAAGTAATATATACTCTTAACCTTAAATATTGTTCTTAAGTAAAGAGCATTTTTCCTCACATTCAACTTCATAAGATTGTCCCTCTGAATCAATACATTTGGATAGAAATTTCAGACACCAATGCTAAGAAGATGTATATAGAAATTTGCTATTTTGCACCTATTAATTCTACTTTTTATAAGAAAAACAATCTAGATAACAATTGTCCCTATAATAATTTAGAACAAAATATGTATAGTTTGAAAATTGAAGGTAATATCCTCATGCTAGGAGACTTTAATGCTAGGACTGTCACTAAACAAGATACTCATTTAAGTATTGATTCCAACCATAATCCTTTATGGCTAGATGAGGACCTTGTTTTATCTAATAGCTGCAAAAGAAGCTCTAAAGACCTAATTGAGAATTTGTTTGGTACTAAGTTGGTTAAGTTCTGCAACTCTCAACACCTAATAATTTGCAATGGAGTAATAAAGTGGCCAAACTCCAACCAGATGGCTTGTATTCGTGGGCTAGGTAGTAGTGTCGTAGATTATGTGATATCTAATATCCATGTTTCCAACCAAATAACTTTTGACCTTTTAAATGACCATGAGCCTGACTCTGATATAAGCCTTTAACCCTAACTCTAAACTTTTCCGTGAATAGGAGCGCCATTGAAGAGAATTCTGATAATCAAAGGAATTTGCGCTTTGACAAAAGTAAGGTTAACATTTTCTTAAAGGATTTAAATAGTAAATTAAATCTCCTACCTTATAAGGACAACATTGAAGAACTCTATCATAATTTTACAACTACCCTTTCCACTTCTATTAACAAGTTCTCTTTCGAGGTGTCCTATAAAAAGAATAATAGAACGACCAACCCTTGGTATGACAACGAATGAAAAATTGCTAGGAAATCCTTTAGGGATGCTTCTAACGAGTCCTTCAAACTCGATACTTGATCAATATGTACAAAACCCTAATTAAAAGGAAAAAAAGGTACGATATCAATAAAAGGCAAGAGCAACTTTCACAACTATATAAGTTGGATCCTAAGAAGTTCTGGAGACAAATTCGAAATTGCAATACTAAAGAAAATAATAGGATTCCCTTAAGGGACTGGAATTCCTACCTTAAAAGTATTTACGAGTTCCCTAATGCCATGGACACCATTCCTATTTTCCTTACAAAGGAAGAAGTTTTCTCTTTAGATGACATAGAGTTCGGGGTTAAGCGACTTGCAAATGGGAAAGTTAAGGACATTGAAGGCCACCAAACTGGGATTTTTAAAATCATAGGGCCTATCCTTATCCCTCACATACACAAGCTCTTCAATTTAGTAGTCAACCAGAGCTTCCCTAAACCCTGGATGCAAAGCCTCATTGTTCCTATTTTTAAAAATGGGGATAGAAACATTCCCTCTAATTATAGGACCATTATGATTAACCCGATTTCAGCCAAGATTTGTGGAATTATTTTGGAAAAGAAGATTAGCCTTTGGCTAGAAATTCACGGTAAAAGAGCTAAAGGCCAGGCCGGGTTTAGGAGATATCATTCAACTGTGGACCATCTTGTTACCTTTAGGATCATTACAGAGGAGTTCTGCAATACTAAAACCAATATTTTTTGTTGTTTTGTTGACTTTAGAAAAGCTTTTGACATGGTTCCTAGGAAAAACCGTTGGAATAGGTTGGAAGAGATAAAAGTGACTCTCGCGTTGATACCTGCTACAATAATGATGTATGAGAATGTTATTTCTAAGTTTAAAAACATTGAGGGTTGGTCAAAAGAGATTAACTGCAATATCAGAGTTAAACAAGGTTGTCCCTTGTCCCCTAGCCTTTTTACCATATGCATTGACAAGTTAGAAGATTGCTTGGAAAAATAAGGTTGTGTCGACCCTACTCTCACTAGTATAGTCATCAATCTTCTTATTTATGCTGATGATATTGTTCTTATGGAAAGGAGTCCCCATGATCTTGGAAACCAACTAAGAATCCTCAAGGATTTTTGCTCCAATATGGGTATGATTGTTAATACTGATAAGACTAAGGTCATGATTGTTAAATCCAATAAGATCACTTATGATACCTTCGTATATGAAAACAACAACTTGGAGGGAGCGACTTCATACAAATATCTTGGAATTGATATTCACTACAAGCTCAATTGGAATTATAGCATTGAGAAAAGGATTATTGGGGGATGGAAAACTTATTATGGACTTGAAAACAATTGTAAATCAGTTGATATTTGGAGTTGGGATAAGAAGTAACTCCTCTTTGAGATTCCTATGACACCTATTATTCTTTATGGATGTGAAGTATGGGGTTGTAGTATCTCTCGTGAATCCTGGAGAAAGATAGAGCAAATACAAAAGAATTTTATAACCTATAATCTCTAAATTAAAGGAAATACTCCCTATCCCATCCTCCTCTTAGAAACAAGCCTCTCCCGCATTGAGAGCATGGCTATGACTAGATACCTAATGTATAAGAACAAATTAAACAACATGGAAGACAAGAGGATTCCTAAAATTGTTTCAAAATCGAGTTATAACCACCATCGACTCAAGCGAGGATGGTATAAAGATGCTCAGTCTTAGCTAAACTATTGGGGAATCATGGAAGACACCATTTTGCAGAATAAAGATACTATTAACAAAAATCGTCAAATCAAAATTTAAGGAGAAAATGTGGTGTTATAAAGAGTTAGAGGAAAAAATAAAATTAAGGTATTATAAGGATGTAATCAACCGTAATCTGGAAGATCAAAATTATTTATCTGTTTTGCGAAGTGTAAAGAAAAAAATAAGCATTGCTAAGATAAGAACAAATTCTCATGAGCTCCATAGTGAAACTAGGCGTTAGTCAATTCCTAAAACTCCATGGGATGAAGGAGTGTGTCACCTTTGTGACACTAAGTAGGTTGAAGATGAAAAACACTTTCTCTTAGATTGTCCAGCCTATACCCATATTAGATCTCATTTTCAAAATATTTGTCACACTACCAACCTTCCTAACCTCTTCACTCAACAAAAGAATGATGATCTTGGAAAGATTCTCTTAATGCTTTTCGAGCACAAAAACAAAATTCTAAACAACCACAAGAAATCATTTACCCTCTTAAGATCCAATACACCAATTCGGTCTTAGTGGACGTTAATCATCATCATCATCAATATATGCCCTTAACCTTAAATATTGTCCTTATAAATTCCCTCATTTGGTACTTCATGCAAACACATTCACTTCACATTTAATATAGCCTCAACTTCAATCTCTCTTGAAAATATCTTGCAACTCATTCCATGCAATCATGCAATCAAGGGAAAATGTCTCATCATAGAGAGATCATTTTTCCAATAAATCAACCTTTAAAAGTTCTCAATATTCCACTCAAAAACATATTATCCTAGTTTGTATATCCTCATGTAATAAATCAACTCTTAAATTTCTAGTGAAGTATATATTTGTTCTTATATGGCCATTTGCATCCCCGAACCTTTCATTCTTAAGGGAATTTTATTAAGCACCAAATTTGATTTTATTATATCCTCATGTAATAAATCAACTCTTAAATTTCTAGTGAAGTATATATTTGTTCTTATATGCCCATTTGCATCCAAGAACCTTTCATTCTTAAGGGAGTTTTATTAAGCACCAAATTTGATTTTAATTTAAAAATATGATTTTTTTCATTATTATTGTGTTTAATTAGTTTCTTACTTATTTATTATTAAAAAAAAGGATTACTAAGTGTTTTTAGTTTATTTGTTAAAACTAATAATATAAAGAAAGATGAATGAACTTATCTTATTTATTTATTTTCAAAAAACATTAAATCATAAATAAGTTAGATTCTTCATTACATCTTTAAAAAAAAAAAAATACATTTTATAAACCAATATTAAAGAAGAGATTATAATGCCAACCATCTATATTATAGAAAACTAAAATACAATAATAAAAAAATTCTAACATAACTGGACAATGTATTTCTAACTGTTTCACAAAACTATTTGTTTCTCTTACATAAGAAATAGCAAACTAGATTATCAATTTACGTACGTGTGTGATTCTCCTTGTTGTAAAGTTGTTGTGCTCTATGTAGTTGCAAATTCTACGCTTAACAAGTAGAAAAGAATAGTAACAAACTCATTAACTCAAATGATTGAGTGGAGATTTCCGTTCTTGGTGTGCATTCCGGCTTCCATGGAGATTTCTGCAAAAACATCGCTTCCCGCGGTTCGACTGCTCTGTGGTTCGAATCCCGCGACGAAATCCTTTATGTGAGGATAGTGGAAAGGTTTTTTTGTTGCACAATACACAAATATGAGAAAGATGAGAAAGCTCGCATATTCAAGTAAAAGAAAAAAGGATAAAAATATCAATCATAGAGTGTTTATTGGTTTTAGTAATGATATAACACAAAACAATAAGAGATATTAATGTTTGTGATCATATTAATAAAATAATTTAGAGCAACTACATATTTGAAATAATTTCAATAATCATAGGACAAAATACAATATGGTGCATTTATTTTAGAGATGGTACAATTAAAAATGTTTTAGAGAAATTAGTTGCATTGATTTCAATAATGACATAGTGCAAAACAATGTGATGCATTGATTTAAGTGGTGTTACAACAAAAAATGATTTAGCATAATCAGGTGGTAGTATATAGAATTATGACAGAACATATAAGGTTGGAGAAATAAACTATTACTATTGGAAAACAAGAAAAATAGAGTATAACCTTCTCCAAGATATTTTATATCTTGAGTTAAAGGTTTGACTAGTCTTCTAAATCGGCTTTCTTTTTCATACTATCTGTACAAGATGAAAAAAATATCACAAGTGAGTAAAATGAAAGAAAAAAAAATAAAAAATATTGACATTAGTCAATACATAATCTATTATTTATTATAATGATACTATTATTTTCTTATTATATAATGATACTATTACTTTTTAATTTTTCATCTTCTTCATCATTAAACATTGTTACTTTATTTCTATTCACCTTAATGATCATGTAAATTTTGTAGTGTACATGATAATTAGTAAATTTCAAAAAATCAAATTCATCCAAATATATATATATATGATCTGAAGTTTTCACTTGGTGCCACACATGAACGCCTGAAGGGTCGGCGGACATTTTTGTCACATTGCAAAGGATGTGCCGGTTAATCATTACTGCTATTTTGGAACCATGTCCTCCTCACCGAGATCGACGTCTCCAAATATTCCAATAAGAATCTAGAACATTCCAACAACATGGCTGGATAATACAAAATTAAGAAATAAAAACTCATAATGTAAAAGTTAATTAAAATAAAATACAATGAAAGAAAAAATGATGTAAGAAGTAATGTAAAACTTATGGGATGGAAATACTTAAATATTTGTAATAGAAGTTCTTAATTAATTTTAAGAATAAATTGTTATAAATAATTAATTTAGAAACCGAAAAAATACAAATTTTAATGATTATAATTATAACTATTATATATTGTAATCAATTTTATAATCATCTTTAATAAAATGTTAAAATAAATAAATTAATTTTCATTATAATAAATAAAAATTAATTTTATATTATTAAATTTTCTACTTTAAACTTTTAAACTAAATTATATTAATTTTCATTATAATACACTAACTTTAATTTTATAACTTTAAACTTATTATTTTTATTCTAAAAATCAACAATAATACAAGGGTTATCTCTCTCTATTATATCTAACCTTTTCATGATATGATGTAAAGTTCACAAAGAAATTCTAAAAGAAATATATTATAATTTAAAATATAAATTACCATTTTATGGAATATTCTTGTTTTTACATCAAACATGCATATAATTCCTGGATTTTCAAGGTGACATGGAAAAATATATACTCATTATTAAAAATTCCAAATGTTTTATATATCCGTATCTACAATGTGCAGGATGCCACGTCAGTTTATACAGACTTAGCCCAGATAATTTATCCGGTTGGCCTTTTCTTCTGGACGAATTTGTCTGTTTTGTTTCGCCAGATTTGGCGTTATCGTAACGCCGTCATCGTAGACGAAACGGACATCAAAGTCAGACGGGTTACCAGAAACTTTTGTCAGATTACAAATATGGGGCCCAGTTAATTCCTCTGTTTTAGAGGAATATCCTTCCCACCGAGAGCGACGTTTACAAATATGGGGCCCGACGTGTGTGTGTGGGTAGAGAAGAACTGGCGTGGCCCATGTGAAAGAAAGAGCATGTCGAAACAAATTGAAAAGAACGTTTTGGGTATTGTTTTGATTAATTGGACGGTTGTGTATAAGTTGTTTCAGGATTTTCCATTATTATAAAATTTATATCATAAATTAATAAATTAAAGCTTTTAATGTATTCTATTCTTAAATATTTAGCATTATACTAAGATAGATGTGGATTGCATCTCTGGTTTACAAGGGAAATTTTCTAAGGAAATTCAGGGGTATTTCTTTATATGTGTAAATGGTATTTTTAATAAATTTACTTATAAATATATTAAGGTAGTTTAACTAGATTTTTGGGAGGTAGGTCTCTTACTATGCCTACCCTAATCCTCATGATTGACCTTTTTAAGTTGTGATAAGGCTAAAAGGATTGGTGCTCCTTGAGCTATGCTTATTTTTTTTATATATGAATTCAAAATAATATTTCCATTTTTATGAATGATTTCTAATTCATCAAATTCTTAAGAATTTTTAATTTTTCTTATTTAACAATATTTTTGTTCTTCTTGAATAATTTCCAATTCAACAAGTTAGTTAAGAATTTTGTTTTCTACAACCCAATATGAAGGAGATGGGCAATATAACATATAATACATATAACATATGTTATATGTATTACATATAACATAAGTTATATGTATTACATATAACATAAGTTATATGTATTACATATAACATATGTTATATGTATTACATATGTTATATGTATTACATATAACTTATGTTATATGTATTACATATAACTTATGTTATATGTAATACATATAACATATGTTATATGTAATAAATATAACATATGCTATATGTATTACATATAACATATGTTATGTTATATGTTATCTGTAATACATATAACATATGCTATATGTAATACATAACATATGTTATGTTATATGTTATCTGTAATACATATAACATATGCTATGTCATATGTATTACACATAACATATGTTATATGTATTACATATAACATATGTTATGAAAAAATTAAAATTAAAATTAAAAAATATTTCAATACTGGTCATAGATAAAATATTTCAATATCCACCTTTAGTAAAATATTTGTACATCAAGTTTATAGATAGGTAGATAAAGTAATTGAAATTTAAAGAAAAATGATTTCATAGATAGGTGCTTTCAACATTCTATTATGAATGAAATGTATA
>SNQJ01S0146291.1:0-12501 GCA_010110895.2 Picea sitchensis
GTAACAAATCAGCTTGAAAGTATTTGAACTGTTGGCTGTTATAAAACAGCAGAAAACTAAACAAGAAGACAGTGAAACTTAGAGCCTTCCTTTGGTCAAAGACAGACCAAGAAGGCAAGTTGATAGGACCTGGAATTTTCACAATATATATGTATGTGGGCTGTAAAGGATTAATAAGCTTGTAGACATCACTTGTGGACAGCCATAGGTAGTATCATTGCAGCAGAAAATTCGTCCCAGCTTTGAGATAGCTCTTCTTGCAGAAATAATTCGATTCTCAGTAATGACTTCAGCCACAGAGCAAGAAATACGTCCCAGCATGTATATATTCTGCCCAGAAGGAAGTGTCTCGCCCCAGTCACAACATAACTCAACCCAGCAATGAAGTGCAACCCAGATAATGGAGAAATCGGTCCCTTAATCACTGGAATGCGCCCAGGTTTGGAGGATACTCTACCACCACTGATATATACTTTCCAGCTAGGAAACAAGAGAGAAAATGGTCCACAAGGATAGTAATGTTGTCCAGGAAGTAGAGACTCAGCTTTCACAATAACATTTGCCCCTTTAACCACATAGAATGCGCCCCAATTCTCAGAAAATGAGTATAATGAAGAACCCACGATATTCTCCAAGGAAACTCAGCCTTCTTCCAACTGGTGGACCCTTGAACACCAAAACTCAGCCGCCACCTCTAAACTCAGCCACAAATCTGAATGAAAGGCACAAATATTGAAGATATCTCAGTTATCACTGAAGCATATGGAAGAAATCCGGATGATCTCTTCTCCAAAACGACTAGCTAGGGTGGATTTGTCACACCACCGAAACCAATCTTAGAAAAACGCTTCCGTCCCAAGAGTTCCAAAGCCACAATGAGCTCTCTCAATTGAAAATTAGAAAATGCCAAGACAAGAATGAGAGGGCACCCTCTTTTTCCCTTTTATTCTTCCATTCACCTTTTTGTGACCTTTTTACCCTTTAATAAGTTTAAGTGACGTTTCATATTCTCAAAGTCATTTAGGCGCCTTTTTAATCCACTTACTCAATGTCCCCTTTTAAAATTAATTTAATTCCCGTGCCCATGACATTAAGTAAATAATTAATTCCCTTTTTGTACCCTGACTATTGCCTACGGGAATTACTTAGGCTATTTCGTCAATCCCTAGAGATTTGGGAAGGGACATTACACAATCTTGAACCACCAAACTGTAATGTCCCTTTCCAAGTGATCACTTCAGGAGGACTTAATAGCCTATTTAATTCCCGTAGGCTATAGTTGGTGAAAAAGGAAATTAATTAATTTAATTATTTAAATGTCATTTGGGCGGAAAAAGCAATATTTAAAAACTATGTTGTCGAGGAGCGCGCACCCCCCCCCCCTTTCGCCTCCACTCCCGAAGCACGCTCCCTAAACACTCCCTTCTAGGAGCATTTTTCGGGAGCACACTCCTTTGGGGAAAAAAACGCTCCCTTCTAGGAGCATTTTTCGGGAGCACACTCCCTTAGGAAAAAACGCTCTCTACCTCAAAATGGCTCCGAAAGGGTTTAAACCCCAATTTTCTAATCTAGGACCTGTCCCACTTCCCTTCCTGGATGAGACATGTCGCCCTCATCCATTAGCAGTGTTCCAAATGCATCAATTTTGCCTTCATATTCATAGCATCCATTGTCATGTGGGGGCCATTCAGCTGCTGGTTGTGTTCCACGAACACTTCCAAGTTCCACCTACTCGTACTCTTCTTCAAACTCAAAGAGCATGGGAAAAGAAACTAGATGTTTCTCATGGCAAGAGGAAAACTTAGAGCATGGTACTTAGTACTTGTTAATATATACAAGATCTCTTTTTCTTTTTATACTAGATCTCTTTTTCTTTTTCTTGTTAATATATACTAGATCTTGACTCTTTATTATGGCTTATTCTATAAACAATGAAGTTATGAACATTATATGACAGTTTACCTTTGAAGCTTGAAGTTTGAAATTTGAACTATTGACTAAATCTTACAACTCTTTGGTAATGAATATGATGCTCTAGAGTCTATTTCATTTTGCGGTTGATGTTGTCTATTACAATCTATTGATAACAATTTTTTATGATTGATGTTATATGTGTACTAAATGGTTGATGCTTTAATGATCATCACTAATCCAATAGTTAAATGATCTTTATATCTATGTTTTCATGTTTTTCACAATTGATTCAACATTCTGCATGTTTTTTTATATATATGCATCAAAATATATTAAAATACGTATTACATAAAAAAAACGTTCCCACTCCTAGATATTTTTGAAAATTGTGCTTCCCGCTCCCGCTTCCGCTCCCCACTCCCAACAGCCTTGTTTAAAAGTGACATTGAATAATTAAATTAAAAGACAAGAAAAGTGACTTTTAGAGAAATATTGAAGAAAAACCTTATGAAGTCACTTTAAATTTAATTATTGAGCAGAAAAAGGAAAAAGGGGAATAAAAGAGAAATAGGAGCCCATTCTCTCATTATTCGTGATCATTTTATCAAAATCGATTTGGGGAGCTCTTAAAGCTTTGTTTGGCTCTGGGACTGAAACCCTTGAACGATTGGTTTCGGTGGTGAAACGAATCCACCTTAGATCAAGAAGGAGAGATCACTCAAGTCTCTCATTTGGATTCATTGCAGAAAGAAGATCCGTCAATTGCTAAGTCATGTGGGTATTTGCAGAAGTTTTTGGGTGATTTGTGGAGGTCGATTTGAGCAGGACAAGAAGCCATCACTCATTTTGTCATTTCCCTTGAGCAGTACCCTTTGTTATCAACTCGTGGGGGTAGAAGGGAGTTCATGCCATTTATCTCCAGCTCGTGGAAGCTATAAGGAGGGCCGTATCACTGTTTTCAGGTCGTGGAAGTCAAGGAGGGCCGTCATATCTTTTGTTGCAACCTGTGTGAGTTTCAAAGAGGGCCGCCTCACTCTTTATCAGTCCGTGGCAGCTTAAAAAGGGAGGCCGAACCCTGATATCAGCTCATGGGCAACTTGAGGGAGGGCCATGACTTTATTACCAGTTCGAGGAGGTTCAGAAAAGGGGCCATGACAGTCTCAGCAGTTCGTAGCATTGGAGAGAGGGCTGTACCTTCTGTTTACAGTTCGTGGTATTCACAAAGGGAGGCCGTGCCTCCATTATCAGCTCGCTATAGGAACCAACAGGAGGCTGTCCATTACTTGCTGGTTCTGGCATATAAAAGGAGGCCAATCCAATCTATTTAGGCTGTTCCAGCAGAGGTTATCTACAGGTCAGCCATAATAAATGTATTAGATCTGTAAATGCCAAGTTTAGTTACTGTTGTGTAAGATTGAATAAGATTGTTATCATTTGCAATGAATATATTTGCTGTTTTTGGTGTTGAATAAAAATAAAACCCCATTGGTGCCAAATCCATTGTGAAACTATTGAGAAACTGTTTGAAAAAAGAGGTCTGAAATTTTAAATAAACACAGACGTATCAGCATTAAACACAAACCCTAGCAGCAGTCCAGCGAGGGGATCTTACACAAACGAAGAATAAACCACTCCCATAATAGCACCAACAGAGCAGTCACGATTCCCAACACCCTAACCTAAGGCCACATAAGTGCCACCTATCCTTGTGCCCTAAGAGGAAGGGGCCACACCAACACTTGCACTAGCAGCCTCACCCGGCTTGGGCTTGCAAAGAGGACAATCTCTAATCAAATCATCCTAAACTTGACAAACAAAGCAGGTATTCAAAAGATTTAGGTATTGAACCTTCTACTGTTTAACTCCATCAAATGTGCAAACATAAATGAAGGGGGGAAGATTCCACTTCAAATCCACCTCCAGACATACCCTCGGATTTGGTCTAAAATAATTCTGTCCACCATCAGTAAAAAGAAATTTACTAAATCTGCAAGCAAACAAATCAACAAAAGGGCTCATGTCAGCTGGAAGGGTTGGGAATTCCAAACCTAGAGGATAATTAGCCTAACAAAGGTCCTATGGATTAAAATCTGCCCTCCATGACTGAACATAGGCAAGGGAACCAGCAAGGTTCCATTGTACCAACTGTAACACATGGCACGCTGCAGCATCTGGATTAAACAAAAGACAGACATACTTTGACCCCAATCCCCAGTAAGAGTTCAAGGAGATCCCCTTGGCTTTCCAGTTTAACAAGCACCAACGATTGAAGGACTCCTCGTCTAGCATTTAATGTAGAAAAAAAAATAACCCCTCAAGAGTCAAAATACTCCTAGAATGCCAGGAAAAAGTTGAAATTGTCTGGATCTGGAGGTGGTGCAGTTTCATTGTTGACTGAAGCCCTTGAGGGGATCCTTGTCTCCTCAATGTGAGGCTTCACTATAGGCTGCATTAACTTCTCTTTGGCATCCAGCTAACCATCAGCCATCACCAAATCCTCACCCACAATCACCAAGGCAAAGTCCCTAGATGGAACAACAAGCCCTATCCCATCCTCAGAAAGGGATGCACCCTCAAGACACAAAGACTCAGCTATTGGCATTGGATTGGTCACAAACATCACGTCCGAGCTCCCAAGCTTATTCTCCATAGTGACCACGTTACCAATTGTTGACAGGGGTGGCCACTCCTCCATTTATTTATGTGTAGAGGCTCCCTCCAAACCAGCAATCTTAGCATTCAAAGAATGTACCACAGCTTGAACAAAGCCATCACTATCAGCACAGTTAAGGGCAATGTACCCTGGAGGAAAGTGTTCCCTTGACCAGCTTCTCCTTTAAAAACATTATCAACTATAGGAAGTCGCTCATGATCACCAATTAAGCTCCCTGCAATCCCTTCTTTACCACCTGTACGGCCAACCACACTATCCTTGCCTCCTTGTAGGGCTGCACCCAGAAACCCTCTTCTAGCACCAGTTCGATCCACAAAAAATCCTACACCATCAGTACAGTTCTGAATCCGTACCCTTGCATACTACTTAAGGGCATCCATGCCTGTACGGATCATGTCCATACATGTATGGGATGCGTTCGTACTCTGATCACCCACCTTCTGTAAGCTGCCTGTGAACAATATTAATTAATAATTATTTCTAAAAATATCATAGATTCTACAACAAAACCACTCATTCCTGGCAATACAAGATTCTCTTCTTTCAAGGCTATAGGAGATTCTCTTGGCTCCTATGTGAGAATGACAAAATTAACAAAACAAAGGGGACCTATGCCAAAATCTGTGTAAACTTGGATCTGACAAACCCTTACCAGACAAAGTAACTCTAAGGCTAGGATCTTCGCTCTAGGATCAAGATATAAACTATGAGACTATTCCTTTTAAGTGCTAATTTTGTCAAGACTTGAGAGCATGGTTATTTCAAGTAGGTGTGTCATGACTCCCAAGTCGAAGGAAGCAGATCTTGAAAAGGAAGTGAAGGAATCCACAAAAAGGAACCTTTCAAGTTTCTCCCCAGGGTAATCCAGATGACCAGAAAAACATGGGATCAGAAGATCAACAGAAAAAAACTCAAGCTGAGCCTTCTGGGAAAAACACACTAATGCAGGAAATCCAACTGCCCAGACACCAAGAAAACAAGTCTGGCAGCCAAAGAGACAAGAACACATCATTGCAAGCATTAGCTTTTCAAGGCTAGAAGAAGAAATGGAGCGAATCCCAGTTCTAGGAGAAATAGTGAGAACTCCAATACTCAAAGAACAAGGAGAAAGTGAGCACAGAGCAACAACAAACATAAGAGAGACTCAATCCAGCTAACTAAGGAGTTGAGGATGACCTCACAGTAGAGGCGGGTGAGACAGAAAAGGAAAACTCTCTTCCAGCAGGCTCTCAGGTTGTGCCAGAACAAATAGGAGAATGTACCAGTTTGAAAGGTGATGATTTGGTCACCCCATGCTCAAGATTCATAGCTATGAGCCGTTTGGAGAATGATCAAAGGGATGAGGGTAAAGTTATATCCATAAAAGACCTAGAAGCAATCTCAGAGGAATTTGTTTGTTTCACCTAAGGCCGTTTTTAAGTTAATCAAAGCATATCAGGAAGGAAACTCTGATCAAAACCATAGCACAGAAAAGTGGACTCCAAAAGAAGATCATGAATCATGGCAAGTGGCCCATCCTCAAAACAAATGGGGGAAACAAAACAAAACAAAAACTTCTTCCAGTACCAAGTCTTTTCCAAACAAGGAATATAACCCTGAAGCCAGATTGTACACAACCTCATAGAAGAGAAAGAAACATATCAGACAAAATCCAATAAGTTAGACAAGCAGAGATTAAAAAAGAGGTTCAGAGACAGTTGGATGACTACCAATGGTTATCAGCTAACCCCAACGCCAGCCCCAACCTTAGCTAAGGATAAGATTACTTTCTTGGAATATTTGGGACCTAGACCTTGAAACCAAGAAAATAGCATTGGAATGGCAGATAGAGAAGAAGAAAAGGCATAGTACTCAATTAACCAAAAGTGACGAAAGAAGAATCTTCACAAAACAAGAGAGAAGACAGGAATTAGGTGGAGAGCACATCAAAAGCAGCCTAAGGAATAGCAAAGCGAATTGCTGCCTGATGAAAGTTGAAACCCATCAAGTGTAGAAGCCATACTCATCACGGAATGTTGGTTCTAGTTAAGTATCCGTTTCCAATCAAAGACCCTGGGTCAGTTTCTTTGTTCTTTCAAACATGTATGGCCCATTCCTCCCAATCCTGAAACCTTCTTTCTGGAATTTACTCTTGGACAAAAGAAAACATATTAGCCACCCCTGGATACTAGGGGTGGACCTAAACATTATGGGGCCCCATGAAAGGAAAGGTGGTACTCAGGACAAAATAGCTCTTACAATCTCCTGCCAGGATTTTGTGGGAAAAACAGATTGATTGAAGATTTTGTTCCAAGAGATAGTATCCATATATGGAATACAAGAACCAAAAAGGGAAGGCCTTCATAGGAAGAAGGCTAAATAGGTTTCTGAAGAGTACTCTGATACCACCTCTAGCATCTTAAAGAGGGCTCAATCAGATCAATATACAGTAAGACTAGATCATCTTAAAGGAGAAAGATCAACCAACTCCCCTTTCAAGTATGAGTCAATGTGGTTCACTCACCTGGATCTGAAAAATTTTTTAAAGGTTTGATGGAAAACAAGGAAACATAGCCAGAAAAAACAAATATGTACTTCCTAACAAAGAAGCCCCAATGGAATTAGGAATAATTAAAAGTTTGGAACAGAGAAACATTGGCAACATCTCCACCAAGAAATCTAAATTGGAAGTAAATATAATAGAAGTGTAAAACAAGAGGAATTTTTCTGGAAACAGAAATCAAGAATAGAATGGTTGAAGGAAAGATTTACAACCTTCTTCCATAAATCGACTCTGAAAAGGAGAACCCTGAACAAATAACCAGAATCAAGAAAATGATGGATTAATAGTGGAAGATCAAGATCAGATCATGAATAGGTACTTGTAGAAGAGAGTCAAAACCTACTCCCGTCCATCATCCCCAGGGTTACAACAGCAGACATAAATAACAGGCTGATAATCCCAGTAACAGAAAACATGTTGGAAGAAGTATTGTTCTCACGGAAGAAAAGCAAAGCCCCAGGACTGTGGCTTCCCAGAATAATTTTTTCAATAACTGGCCTATTAACTCAGTTGGTTAGAGCATCATGTTAATAACACGAAGGTCGCAGGTTCGCGACCTGCATAGGCCATTCCTCAATTTTATACAACCTGAGTGGGCCTAATGGTTAAGAACATTTGTTTCCTCCTTGGCGGCCACAAGATGAAATCCAGAGGGGGGTAGGGTATGTATACCTCCGTAGACTTTAGCAGTCAAATTGCTGTGCGGAGGGGGTCCCTTGTCCCACAAACAAGGGGGTCTCATACACCAATTTGGTGTATGGCTTGGCCGTGACCTTAAAAAAAGATTATTATTATTATTATTATTATGGAAGACAATGAAAGAAGATCTTCTGGCAGCAGTAAGGGAATCCAGAAAATCAAGGAAAATCTGAAAAGCCATAAACTAAACTTTCTTGACTCTCATTGAAAAAGCTAATAATGAGTTTTTAACTTTCAAACCTGTCTCTATGTAATACAATGTACAAGATTATAGCAAAGCTAATAGCTTCTAAGCTAAAGCCCTTGTTAAAACCTAAAATTGATGATCTCAAAAGAACAAGGGGCATTTGTCGCAGAAACGCAAATCATTGATAGTCTAATTATGGCTCACAAGGCCCTTCAATAAAAAGCAGAGCTACTAAAGGTATGTTCCTAAAACTAGATCTCGCCAAAGCCTATGTTAAGATTAACTGGGATTTCTTGCGAAAGACCCTCCTAAAGTTTGGCTTAAGCTCAGCCTGGATAAATTGGGTCTCGGAGTTTTTCTCAACAGCTTCATTCATTGTTTTAATAAATGGTTCACCAACATATGTCTTCAGAAGCTCCACATAAATGAGACAAGGGTGTCCCCTATCTCCTTCCTGTTCATTTTACTGGCAGAAGAATTGGGTCTCCCTTTTATAGAAGAAAGACAGCAAGGTTAGTTGAAAGGGCTCCAGGTAACCTCAAATACTCCACTAGACATCCATTTGTGATTCATGGACAATACCATGACAGCAAGGCTGGCAAGTGTAACATAGGCAACATGAATTCTCAAAATCATTTCCCTCATAATTCTTCAAGAAAGCCTTGCATCAGGAGTTGAAGTGCGAACAAGGAGAAGTCAAAGATATTTTTCCTAAATGTACCCCCTAGACTTCAAATCAAAATAAGTGGAGTGGTTGAGTTCCAAACGCCAACCTTTCCCAATGCCCCCCGTGAGGTTAGAGATTGGGTGGAGATAGCAAGCAAAATAAGAATCTGTCTAAACTCACGGATTTAAATGATCCAATCAGTCTTGACAGCCATGCCCCTGTTCCAGAGTTCGATCTTGATGGCACCTACCCTGGCCTTGGCAGAAATAGAAAGAATTCTAAAAGATCTCCTTTGGCAAGGAGCACAAGAGTTAAAATGACATTTATTGCCATGGAAAAGTCCTACAGGTAACTAGACCCAAATGGACAAGGGCAGCAGGAAAACGAAGAGGATGGATTTGATCAATCTGGCTCTAGGAGCAAAACTCTACTGGATGACATTATCTAGTCCAGGCAGCCAGTGGAACAAAATTTTGCAAAATATACCAAAATTGTTTCATCCATAAACACAATAATTTTGCTATGTTAAAAAATCGTGTAAAAGAGCTATCTTGCTTGTAAGCTCATTATTTTTCTAGTAGAAAGACATTAGTCATGGTGCTAGTTGATTAGTATGTTTTATTACATTATTTGTACAAAACTATTTAGTTCAAATAAGGCCTACAATAGGCAATTAGTTTGTTTCAATGTTGATAACATCGGTTTTTTCGCCGATGTGGCGAAAAATCATGATTTTTTTGGGCCGCCAATTTTTCAGCCCAAAAAATCGTGATTTCTTTTTAAAACATGACATCGCGATGTGTCATAAGAAACACGATTTTTTGCCAGAATTTCACACCATGATCGAAAAAATCGCCAATTGGCGGAAACTGTGAGGATTAAGGCAACTTTTGAGTTTGTTTTTCTTCATTTGTGTTTTTTGGCTGTTGAAGGAAGGAGGAGGACTTGTGGTCATCATCACTCATTGTGGAGATAGCTAAACAATCATCATCATCACCATCAAGGATTTTTTAGTGCAGCAAGGGTTCAATTTCATTTACCAACCAGTGTTGAATCTTCCATTCATAGGTATGTATTTAAATCCCACCATGTTAATGTTATTTTTTTCATAGATTTATGCATGTCTGCTTTCCTCTTTGCTTGCCTACATTTTGCTTCTTTTTTTTGTCATTTTGCCATGATTTTCGTGCCCATAAAACAATGCAAGGGTTTTGTTTATGGGACAGCAAGCTTGATTTTAATTTTTTATCCACCCTCTTATTGTCATTTTTCRTTGCTAATAATCTAATCTAGAGGTCTGATTTTTTAAACCAATAGGCTGTTATTTTTTTCTAGTGGGGTTTAATGCCATTTTCTTGTGTTTTTGGTGCCTTAGGTTTGAATTTCGAAGCTGTCCATTTCCATAGCAAATATGCCAAAGGCATTAGACCCATTTTGGCAGTATGGGGAACCTAAATATGGGACAAACCGGCAACAATTGAGCTGCAAATTGTGTGGGCAGCATATGACAGGAGGGATTAGCAGGTTGAAATACCATTTGACTAAACTCCCCGGACATGATATTGGGATTTGTCCTCAAGTTGGCCCGGAGGTTATGAGAGTTGTGCATTATTCAATTCACACAAAGGATAGAAAGAAAGAAGAGGCAGCCACAAACAAGGCCAAACATGCAATTAGAAGTTTAGGGCTATCTATCACTGAGGATAGTGGGAGGGGCTCCACGGATTTAGCTACCGGGAGGTCCTCATCTTTTTTCGTTCCATGAACCGAAGTTGGAGCACAACCTTCCATCATGTCAATGATCAAAAAAGGGCGAAGGCAGAAGAAGACAGGGTTATGGGGAAGTGTCTTTTCTGGAGTGACTTACCTCTCAGCATCACCAAAAACAATCCATTTTGGCAACCGATGTGTGATGCCATTGTTGTTGTTGGCCCAAGGTATAAAAGTGTTGCCTATGAGGAGTTGCGGGGGCCAATTGTTCAAGGAGGACATCAACTCTAGATTGGCAGAGTTCAAGCAGTCATGGGAGGTCTCTAGATGCACAGTGATGTCTAATGGCTAGACAGATAGGAAGGGTAGGACCCTTCTCAATTTCTTGGTACATTGTCTTAGAGGTACCATGTTTATCAAATCAAATGGATGCATAGACACATGTAAAAGATGCAGCATTGTTATGTGAGTTGATGGATGGGTTCATCCAGGAGATTGGTATGCATAATGTCGTGCAAATCATAACAGAGAATGCAACTAATTATGTGGTTGTAGGTAAGTTGCTTATGGAGAGGCATTGCTCATTGTTTTGGACTCCATGCATTGCACATTGTATTGATTTGATGCTTGAGGATATGGGGAAAACTTCCTTCATCAAGGAGGTGATTGATCAGGCTAGGAACATCCCCAAGTTCATGTATAACTATGCTTTCATTCTTAGTCTCATGAGGAGATGCACTGGAAACAGGGAGTTGCGGCGTCTTGCAATCACACATTTTGCCACCAACTTCATTACTCTTCAGTCTTTGCTTCAATGTCAATTTGAGTTGAAGCAAATGTTTGTTTGTGACAAGTGGGGTGATTGTACATATAGCAGGAGAGAGGATGGGAGAGCCATTGCTAGATTGGTGTGCACCAAATCCTTGTAGGAAGGAGTGGAAGAAGTGTGCTCAATTAATGAACCTTTGGTAAAGGTTCTAAGATTGGTTGATAGTGATAAGCCCACAATCGCCTATTTGTATGAGGCCATGGATAGGGCCAAAGAAACTATCTAGGCTTATTATGTGGACAAGGGTACCCCTGAGTTTAGTAGACAGATGATGTTATGGGATTTGATTGATAGTCGATGGACCAGCATGCTCCATCGACCCATTCATGCAGCAACACTTTTCCTCAACCCTACATTTTCGTACAAATGTAACTTTGCTTTTGATGGTGAGGTGATGGAAGGGCTCCTTACTTGTCTTCAGAGGATGGTCCATGATGTCAAGATTTGCAGCACAATTAATCGCAAGATAGAGATGTATCGGGATGGTACTGGACTATTTGGCTTTGATGATGTTGTTCATGAAAGGACCACTTTGATGCCACATAAGTCATTAGAATTTAGAACTTTAGATTTTTAAAATTCAATTTTGTGTTTTATTTGAAAGTTTAATTATGTTTTCTTTATTTTCTATTTTCCATTTTAATGAAATGTAATTTAGTTCTCTTTCTTTCTTATTTATTGCAGATGTTTAGTGGCGAAGCTATGGTGCAAGGGCACCAAATTTACAAAAATTTGTCATCTGAATCCTCAGTCAAACCTATAATGCTTCGAGATGTGAGTGGAATTGGAGTGTATTTGAAAAAATACACTCAAAGAAACACAACAGGTTAGAACTTGGAACTTCAACATAGCAATTACATTTACTGTAATTTATGACCCTCTAATATATTATGACCCTCAAGACTCATTAAATTTTTTATGACCCTCTTACAGGTTGGAGTTCCCATGTCTCAATGACTTGGTGTATGTCCATTACAATCTCCGACTATGGATGAGGCAAATGGAGAGAGCATCGGATGTGGATGCCATTTCCTTAGACAATATTGATGTATTGTCTAAGTGGAGGGTGGAGTCTAAGGCCCTATCATGGAGGAGTTGTTGTTTTTCTTCATATAAGATATGATCGATGTTCGATGTATTATTACAATAATGAGTGTTCCATATATAGGGAACATAAGGTGACCATCCATGAAAGGATGCGTCCCTTGAATAATCAATAACTACTTATTATTATCATTTACTTATTATATACTATATTTAATAATCAATAATAATTATA
>SNQJ01S0146291.1:12551-23941 GCA_010110895.2 Picea sitchensis
ATTATTAATTATTATCTTTAGAGAATGTCTTCCCGATGTTGTCCAAACATCAACAGGAGTCACCTGCATGGTTAGAGGAGGAACAACAACAGGAGGAGGAGGGGGGCGGGGGGAGCAGCTTGAAGACATCATGGAGGCTTATGTGCTAGCATCAGCACCACCTTCTACACAGATTGATTTACCTAGTTCTACACCCATCGATCACTTTCAAACATTTGGTGCAGGGCCAGGACCTTCAATTGTCAGGGGAAGGCTTGGCAAACAGCCCATGACCTTTTGCCGTAAAAGGGGGAGAGGGCATTGATATCAGATAGCTAGTTGCTAGTTTTATTTCTTTTGTCATTGTACATCTACCTCATGATGATGAGATACATTTATATATGTGATGTCATTTTTGTATTGGTTCTCCACTTTTGAGTCCTTGATGGGACAGCTATCAGGGTTCAAGATTTAATATCAACTTTGATGTCTCATTTTTTATTTGGCATCCACTACATCATATATATCAGTGCTTTCTCCGTATTTATGTGCCAATGTGTTTATCTGATATTGTTGTTTCTTTATATGTTTAAAATTTTGAAAAAAATGAATATATTTTGTATTTTTTAATGTTTGTCACGATTTGCCGATTTTTTCGCCGATGTTTCTAAGAAGATGTTTCCGGACCCTTGCCAATTTTTTGACAATGCCAATGTTATCAACATTGGTTTGTTTAGGATTAATTATGCTAAATATGGGCCTAATTACCCCATAAAGATAGCTCGGGCGACAAGTTAGGCCTTTACTTTCTTTTTGTATAAATAGTCTGATTATGGCTCACAAAGCCCTTCATTCAATAAAAAGCAAAGGCACCAAGGGTATGTTCCTAAAACTAGATCTTGCCAACGCCTATACTAAGGTCAATTGGGATTTCTCACAAAAGCCATCCTAATGTTTGGCATCAGCTCAGAGTAGAAAAATTGTGTCTCAGAGTGTTTCAGAACAGCTTCATTCGTTGTTTAAATAAATGGTTCACCAAAAAATGTCTTTAGAAGTTTCACACAATTTAGAAAGAGGTGTCTCCCCTTCCTTTTCATTTTACTGGCAGAAGAATTGGGTCACACATTTACAGAAGCAAGACAGCAAGGCTGGTAGAAAAGGGTCCAGGTAACCTCAAATATTCCACTAGTTTTCCATTTATGATTCATGGACAGCACCTTGATAGCAAGGCTGTTAAGTGTAATATAGGAAAAGAGGATCCTCAAAATCACTTCCCTCTTGAGTCTTCAAGGAAGCCTCAGATCAAGAGTTGAACAAGGAGAAATCAAAGGTATTCTCCCTAAATGTACCCCCGCGACTTCAAACAAAAAGGAGAGTGATCAGGTTCCAATAACCTTCCCCACAATTTTTTGAGATCCCCCCTATCAGAAGGCCCCCACAATTGGGCAGAGATAACAAGCAAACTAAGAATCTTTCTAAACTTGTGGATTTAAATGATCCAATCAATCTTGATAACCACTGTCCCTGTTCCAGAGTTTGACCTTGATCGCACCAACCCGGACCTTGACAGAAATAGAAAGGATTCTAAAAGTTCTCTTTCGGCAAGGAGCAAAAGAGAAGATAAAAAGGCATATATTGTCATGGAAAAAGGTAATTATACCCAAATGGGAAAAGGGAGCAGGAATAATAGATTGCGTCAATCTGGCTCTAGGAGCAAAATTCTACTGTAGGATGTTATCTAGTCCAGAAAATCAGTGGAACAAAATTTTGCAAAATATAACAAAATTACTTTGTCCATAAACAAAACAATTTAGGTATGTAAAAATAAAACCATGTGTAAATGAGTTATTTTGCTTGTAAGCTCATTATTTTTGTGATATAAAGCCATTGGTGTTAGGTGCATTGTATGTTTCATTATAATATTTGTACAGTATGTCAAATAAGGCCTACAATAGGCAAATTAGTTTGTTTAGGATTAATTATGCTAATTAAGGGCCTAATTATCCCATAAAGGTAGCTTGGGCCACAAGTTAGGGATTTACTTTCTTTATGTATAAACACCCCCCAACCTTCGGATGAATTCTCTATCAATCAATGAAATACAACTTTTCTCTCTCCATGGAGAATAACTTGGAAAAGTTTTCTCCAAGTCTTAGGAATGTCATGAGCATTCCACTCTTGGGTTTCCATGTGCCATGTTATCACACAAACTTGTTTCCATGTGCCATGTTATCACACAAACTTGCACCCCTTAGTACAAAGCCCTCACAAGGTACTAAGCTTGAGTGTATCTTGGAAGAGTTGCCATTGTCACCTAGACAACTACTTCCCTTTTTTTAGGTTGGGGCAAAACCCAACACAAGGGAGGCTTCCCTAGTAGCAATTAGGGTTCCTACAGCAAGACAAAGCAAGTCTAAGGTTACCTTTGTTACTACCTAATTAAAAGCAACTTTGAATGATAAGGGACTTAAGGGTAAAGTTGATTAATTAAGATTATTTCCAGATTTGAATTAATAGTTCAATTAGGCAAGTTTGGGTGTTTTTTATGATGTAAATCTTATGTACAGGTACTTGAATCTATGGTCATCTAAAAGCAGTTAGATGACAATATAGGACTGCCATTTCAAAAGTATTGTCAAAGTAGATGTCTTTCAGTATTTACTGTTTAGAGCCAAATGTAAAGTTAGTGGGACATCCTAGCATGCGACATCCCTTTCCTAATATCACATGTCACATTTAACACTACACCTATGCTTTTGTATTTCATATGCCCATACTTTGATACGTGATATCATAATATTGTAATTTCTTCCGTATTGTTATACATATGCACATTATTCTGAGGAGCAATGACAGGATATCACTCCCAACTCACTTCACAAGGACTACGCCTACCAAATAATTTCTATGCCTTTCAAAAGTCATCTTTTAATATAATTCCTACAGTCCTAAGCAATGCCATCCTTGTATAAAAGAACTAGGCCAATTTCAAACTTTATCCTGACCATGTGTAATGAATTCTACAATCTAAATGGATCTATTGCATTCGGGAAGATTATGCACGTTATGAAATCATGTATATCTGATAGGGCATTGACTTCAACAAGAAATGTGTTTCACAAGGCAATTTGAAACATAGAGTGGAAGCAGCAAGCTATATGCAAACAAATTTAAACAACCAGCTTACCTCTGAGGATGAGCACAGTTTAACAGTTTCTTTCTAACCTGCAAATCTAAATAACACCAAGTTAAAAGAGCACGTTCCCCACATTAAAATTGACAAAATAACATAATTCTCTGGACATTATTACAGTGGGCATACTTGACTACATTCGGCTCTAAAATAATCCTTACATGACATCACCTTGGGGTCTTGCATTGCTTGTTTGGTCCTCTCCCGTATCAGTGCAAGAGTTTCTGCATTACAACAACCATTAATATTGTGTTACGTGTAATAGCATATGACATAAATTAATGGAATAACATTCTGTTTATATCCAGACAAGTCATGATATAACCTAATGCCAACAAATGCTTAGTGCTGTCTAGTCTGTCTAAGTTTCTAACTGGAGAAGTCAAATATACTATCTTAGATCAGATAAGTCATGCCCGAGAAAGTAAGATTATTCTAAAACCTTTGTGCGAGCAAAATAGAAGCCATCCTGGCGTCTGATTCAGATTTTTCCAATGTACCAGGCTTAACAGCAAATTTGTTACGCAGATGGGTGCTCTTTTGAAATACTTTAATCTCAGTTCATCTTCTAATTTGCTTTTACGAACTTTATGTATCGAAATCGTTCTGTCAGTACATGGGACTCAATTATAGCAATAATGTGATTTTCGAGCCTCTAGATGCGTCAATCCTTTGTAAATCAGATATAATAAAGTCATGTGTATCTTGCTATCTCTATATCTCGTATGTACCTTGCAGGCCGCTGTTGACTGCGATGCAGGCCTGAAGATATGATTATGTATTTTTATCTATTTTAAGTCAATATATTATAAATTAACTTACCCAAAACAACAACCCAAAATAAACGAAACAGAACCCATTCTCATGGTGCAACCCTAAGATACACAAAACTAACAATATAAATACTGAAACATACATACACATCCTGTAAATCTGATGATCTGTGTGGGAGTTTACCTGGGCTGTGCTTTCTGCCTTTGTTCCAGGGTACTTTCCCCTTATTGGCATTACAGATTCTCATCCTCCGTTCATCTTTCTTGGAAGGCATTTTTTCCATATCATTGACAGAGATCCTATCTAATCCGCTCTGTACTCCGTTGTTTATATTTATGTTCTCTTCTTGCAATACAGGAAAGACATTCTCTATTGGTGAAATTGCCGCAACAGTCTTGATCACGACCGATCCGAGCACTATAAGATGTCTGGATTTGGAAGCTGCTTGGCTGGAAAATTGCAGTCCAGTCTTCCATCTTGAAGGCAGTTTATCGTTTTTAATCTGAACGAAGTTTGCTAAATTTCTTCCATGGGGCAATGGGCAGAAGCTCTTTACAAGAACACCAGTCCGGAGAGATGACTGCAATGTAATTGTATCTGTCCAGCAAAGAAATAGATTTTTTCCCTCCATTTCAGGGATTTTGTTCATCAAAAGAAAAAAACCATTGAATACTTAAAGAAAAACACTAATGTTTTGTTGCACCAAAAAGGTGCAGGTGCATTCTGCATCTCAGTTAAGGATTGGGTGATCCATCAATTTTCGGTGATTTGAATATAGACAGTGGATTGTGTGCACTGAATAAGGACACCATGACGGACCCATTTAAGCCAGGAGCTAATACGGCACCGAGGATGCATATTTGGAGTTCACAAAAATGGCCCACGTATAAAATATTGGAACTCAGCTAGGTACATATCAGAGCCCAGATCCGAGTCTAGACCATAATTGCTACCAGGTAGTTTAAACAGATAGTCAAAATCAGGGAGAAGAGAGAAAAGTGCTGACCTGATAAAGGCATGAAGATGGCACGCCAATCAGAGCTCATTCACCGCCTTCTCCGACCATCCAATTAAAGGGTCCTCTTCATTCAATTATTGCAGGCTGTTGATTATCTATCCTTAAACGAAATCCTCCTAACACCCCCAATGGTCTATACGAATGGAAATACGAGGACGTATGCGGTCCTCGTTGGGAGAATAAAATCCAGCAAACAGACGAGCAGGAAGATGGGTAAAGAGCGGAAGAGACGAAAGAAGAAACGGACGAACCGAAGCAAATATGGCACCTCTATATCTCTTTGGGTTTTGTTAAGTCATGCACCGAAGCAAGATCCAGGAAAGGAAGGCAAGGGAAACGTTATGTGTTTAGAAAATGTTGGGAATCAGTTAATATTGTAACATATAGTTTTTTGGTTATAAATTTGATAAAGATTCGGTGGAAATTTAGATGTGAAGTAAGTTTTGTTATGATTTGAGGCTGTAAGATGGAATAATGTAGAGGTTTTGTCCCATTATCAAAAATTAGATTAAAATTCTGGAATGATGAAAGAAAAACATTTCATACTCGAAACATTACTATAAGTTTAGACGCTTGTATAAATATTACAGTAAATATAATATAGGTTTATATATTTCATTGAATTTAAGATTTTTTTAGATCGGAGGGTATAATATAATATAATAATAATTTAATTTTAAGATCATGGTTAAGCTAGACACCAAATTGATGTATGAGATCTTTTTGTTTGTGAGATAAGGGACCCCTTCTATTGAGCGATTTGACTGATAAAGTTTATGAACATGTTGGTTTGTTGTGATAAGGCTAGAAGGGTAGGCGCTCCCTAGGATAGAGGTTTCCACCTTGGTGGGCCTCAGGATGTCTCAGCTCTTGCTAAGTCATAAGTTTCATGTTAGGCGCTAGCTTGCGGGTTGTTGGCACTAACCTAGAGGTTATAATGGCAGCCAACCGGATTTTATCATAGGCCTAGCCTAGGTAATCCTGATTGAGTTACCAATCCCTCTAGATTCCGAAAAAAAACAAAAAAAAAATCTATGGAAATGTACATACTCTACCCCCTAGATTTGAACTTGTGAATGTATTCAAAAATTTATTATAACAATGCTTCGTTACAAGGTGTTTATTAATTTTAGACACCAAAACGTTAAAAAAATGGTATGATTTATATTTTCAAAAGTTTCTTCTCCTCATGTTATCCTACATTTTTAGAAGCATTATGTATGGTGTAAAAGTCTTTACATGCCATGATTATTTGACCATGTTAGTGGCCTTTTCTACTAACATGTTAGATGGTTTAACCATGATGATCGCATATTTTACTAACCAATTTACATGTTATGAATTTTATTTATAATGTATGTATTATTTAAAAGTTGAAATATAATAGTCATTTGTGTATATTTTTATAATTGTTCTCTCTTTAATATTATTAACCTTGGTTTCATCTTAGTTTATATTTTTAAAACTTAAAAAGGGATCAAAGCGCAAAGGAATCAAATCTACGTTAAATTTAAAAAGAAATTAATCCTTAAAGATGGATCTGCATTTAGAATTACCAAATCGGAAAACACAGTTACATGTGATAATTAACAAATCATGGGTCAGAAACCACAGGATTTTCACATTGGATTTCACCACCCAAGCGTTGGAGCTCACGTCCACCAAGCATGGGCATGGAGTTGTCTTATTGGCCAGGATCATGGAATTCTGATGGACTAGAAGTTCTCACTCTGTTCTCTCTTTCCTCGGTCATTCCTCGCCTCTGAGCTTACATGTATTTATAACACATTTTACAAAGCCCAGAGATTATTAAATGCAATTTCTATCCATATTCTAACTTGGGTCTATTTATGGTTGTAACCAATGCAGAGTAATAGGATCCAAATCCATCCTTAGAGGAATTAGTTATCACCAAATCCAACAATCCACCCCTTGAAGCAACAATTAGCATTACAGTATACCCTTTCTTCATGCACCGCACTGCAAGCCCAGAGGAGGCTGACTGCTTTGCTTGGCTTCCTCTGTAAATTAGTTTCATGATCTAGCATGTGGTTTGCAGGGTTTGGATTTCACGAGTCACTCCACACACCTCTAACATGTCTTCCCACAACTATATTTGGCCAAGGACATGTTAGTGATAAGTGCTTTTATCCAAGACACATGTATTATATGCATTATAATTATCACATACCATCTCAATGTAACCACTATAGATGACATTTGTGCCTCTAAGCCAGCTGAAGCCACCCATTTCACTGCCAACACACAGATTTGTCCCTGTCCCTTGACTATCATTAGCATGTAGAACCTCCCGAGGTCATAACAAAACAATCACATATAGCGGACCTCCCTCTTGAACTTACATGGGGCCACTGCTTAGCACTTTTCTTCTTTATATACAGGACCTATGCTTGAAGAAACTTATAATGGAAATCAAGAAGGATAAAAACTGGTTTTGATGCCAGTGTTGAACTCCAACCCATTTTGTGCATGCTGTATACTTGCTTGTTTGGTTTTGTTGCTCCTTAGTCCCTCCCATTGCGTTATACCTTCCTGTCATTTCTTGCGGTTTATCCAGGCTTGCGTGGGCGCCAATAATACCAGGCAACGGCTAAAGAGGCGTAGATGTACTGCGCAAAGTAGCCGCCAGTCGGTGCCTTTGAATTGCGACCGGAAGGTTCGACCCTCTTATATATTTTCTTGGGTGCAAACGGGCCCCAGCGCGGTAATGGCGTTTGATTATCAGCATGCGAGCGAATTTGGATTTGATCTTGGCGGATGTTTGGTTGTTCCATGCATACCTATCTTTGTGTGGTAGGCAGGATCCACTTTGTTGATTAAGGTTGGTTGTCATTGGTATCAACCCTAGAAGAAACCGCCGGCAGGTTTGGGTAGTGGATAATGGTGTTTGTTAAAATGCGACTCGTGGCGGAACGTCGCCGGTTGATAAAATTAAATATATGGATGAACTCCAGAGTCAGCGATTCACGCTGTTGAAGCCTCACCGGGAGGCCTTTTGTAGATGGAGAACCAATAACCGGTGTGGAATAATGCGGATGGAAGGAGAGTGGAATTTGGCGCCAGGAAAGATATCCAGATGGATAGTTTGTATAAACGTACAATGGAACTTTCCGGTGGTATGGAATCAATATCACATAATTCCTCGCGGTTAGAAAGTTACCGTAATGCATGAGAGTTGGAGACCGGAACGGGTAAATGGATACCCAGGATTTGACGATGAATTAACGAGGCGCGGGTTGCAGTATATTTCAGATTGGCCACTATTCTACCGTTCAGGCTGTATCAGCTGCATTTCTAGTGGTATAAGGCATGCATGGCTTTCTCACGGTTTGGTTACAGGAGGAAGTTATGGGGATACCATAATATCGTGAGCTAGAAAAGGATCAAGTAATCAAAGTGGACACAGGGTTTCAAGGAGTAAATAATAGCATTGGAAATTGATGAATTTGTATTCGCGAATTTCAAAGTGAATTAAAGATAAATTATTTCAATGTAATTTAGTGGAGAATTCTGAAATTGTACTGACCTCGATATGGAAAGAGTGGGGCCGGTGACCTAGAGAGATATTTTAAAACTACTTGGAGAGTGTAAATAAGAGCAAAGGCTCTCTCATTTGAATCCGCTCAGACATATTGAATATCATAGGTCGAGGTTTAGAATGATATAAATGAAATTCAGGAAAGTGAAGAAAGAAGGCCCGTCTGAGGGAAGGATAAATTATTTTGATGGGTGCTTTCTAGCGTATTATTTTTAAGGCCATCGCATTTTCGCTATAGCACTATAATGATTCAGATCCACGGAATTGCTAGCTACACCAGAGTGAGGAAAACTTATATCCAAATTATATGTAGTTAAAGGAATTCAGCTTATGAGTGGTAGCATTTTTGGAGTTACACTCTGTTGGAAATAGGGTTTGTGGCCAGTCCACGAACTAGTCAAATCATCGTAAATTTGGGTAAAACGTCATAACTTCTTCGCTAACAGATCAAATTCGGTGAGACCAAATGTATCAGTTAGAATTACTGCAGGTTTGTAGGTATCTTGTGTAAATAGTTTCAGATGTTTCATCTGAAATATTTTTGTAGAGCCCATCTGAAGGAACAAAACATGGAACCGATTGACAAGGTAGCCATTTTACTATAACTCCCAGCACTACGGGGTTCCAAAGTATTAATACCCTTGGAGGAATTGCATAAAACCACATTGAAAAACGGTATGCATGGTTGAGGATATTTATACATTATAGGTTCAAGTTATTATTACTTCAAGTTAAGGTTGGCCGGTAATCCAAAACTAGGCATATGGGACTAAAGAAAGTTTGATGAAAGTGCTAGTATATTGTTAAAGTTAAGGAAGGTTCGAGAATGTGATCGGATACACCTGGTCTATTACTGAGGCTACAAATCTGATTTTGATAGTAGAATTGATGGGGAGCTTTTGGTTGGGGTACATATTTTGCGATTACATGGTTGGGAACCCGATGTGGTTGGTGAGGTGGCACATACATGGGGTGTATAGTTGATGATGTTGGTACATATTGGCGGAGTCATAGTTATTGTTGGTGGAAACACATGATTGAATTTTATACTTGGTACATAATTTGGATATACTTGTATAATTTTCTAAAGTTAATTCTGAGTTGTATGGATTTGATACGCCATTTTATGTCCTGGTTGATTTAGTTAGTGCATGTGGATTTGATGCAATTGATTATGGCATTGAGTTGATTATAAGTTGGTGCATGGTTGATGCACTTGTTTATCGTCTAGGTTGATTGGAGTTGGTGCACCAGTTAGTCACACTTATTTGTAAAATCTGAGTTGAATTCTGGATTTGGGTGCATAAGATTTGACATTTTATATAGTCTGAGTTGAATTCTGAGTTGATGCATAGTTGAGAATTACATGGATTTAAGTTATTGTTACAGGTTCACAGTGGTATATCTGATAGTGATAGGGTGACAATGGTTCATCATTCTACTTCATAACCCGAAAGGTGCGAGGACAGGGCAAGAACCCGAAGGGTGTTTGTACCACCTTAGGATTTATGATGTTAGAAGGAGAACATTTAGAGGTTGCTTAGCCTCCTCTGAACATGGAGATTTTGGGAGTTAGACTTCCCTCGGGGTTGCTTAACTTTGAAACAGGGAGTTTGGAGCCTCCTTAGTTGCTAAATTAAAGGAAGTTGAGTACTTCAGTAAGATATAATTCTTCAGACCTTCTCAAGAAAAAACGTTTCGTGGTTTCTCCCGATTTGGATTCCATGTAAAACACACTGGTGTACTGTGTATGTGTATGAAGTTGTTCATTTTGTTCTATTTGCCCATTTACTCTGCAGTTATTGGATAATAATGTTTCATTGATACGCACTTGGATTATATATTTAAAAGGGACTAAATTGCTCTAACTACTGATTTACCTCCCCTCTCAGTAATCCAACACCCACATGGCAACCCTTTATACCACCATCACCCAACTTTTGCAGAGATATAAAACCAGTAGGAATTCTATGAAACAAAGTTTTTAAGTCTAAGAATGTGATTTACCACTTACCAGTACTTGCAATTGTTTCTTTCTCTTATGAACTTGATTCTTCTACCATAAACATGAAGACACATCTATCACTTCAGATGCCACTTCAGTACTCCCTTCCAACTTATAAGGTTATCAACCTCTGTGGTTTTCTCCCGATTTGGGTTTCCACGTAAAACACTGGTGTACTGTGTATGTGTATGATTGTTCATTTGTTCATTGCTTATTTACTCTGCAGTTATTGGATAATAATGTTTCATTGATATAGCACTTGGATTATATGGTTAAAAGGGACTAAATTGCTCTATTACTGATTCACCTCCCCCTCTCAGTAATCCAACACCCACACATAACATCCCTTTATACCACCATCATAACTTGCAGAGATATAAAACAAGCAGGAATTCAGAAACAAAGATTTTAAGTCTAGAAATGATTTACCGCTTACCAGTGCCTGCAATTCTTTCTTGCTCTTATGACCTTTATGCTTCTGCCATAAACAAGAAGATACATCTATCACTTCAGATGCCACTTCAGTACTCCCTTCCAACTTATAAAGGTTATCAACCTTTGTTGCCTTCATCACTACTAAACTACCTTTCAACAATTTGAGTGGTCCACCTTGACCTGTACACTTATATCCACAAGAATCCAACACTCCCAATGAAATCCAATTTGATTTAAGCTCAGGTACATATCTAACATTCGTTAATTCCCTAACAATACCATTGAACATCCTGATTCTAATACTGTCAACCCCAACATTTTTACAGGGAATACCATTTCCCATAAACACTACACCCTCAACAACAGATTGGTAAGAAATGAACCAATTTCTATGTGAGCACATGTGGTGGGAGGCACCTGAATCTAA
>SNQJ01S0146293.1:0-11429 GCA_010110895.2 Picea sitchensis
TAGTTAGATATAATAAATGTAAGAGGACTTCTTAGAAGGTTTTACTTCTAGAAGATTCCTTCTCTAGAAGGTTCTTAGGTGATGGTAGCACTATATAAAGGGGTTTAAGCAATGTAATGAAACATGAAGAGAAATATTGTATTTGGAGTGGTAGCTCAATAGGAGGATGCCCCCTCGAAGAGGCAAGTGAACAGGAGATGATACCTTCCATAATAGGATCCATTGTATGGTGTTGCCCTACCTCAAGGGTTTGATAATAATAAAGTGTGGTTTCTTCTATCTTGCTTTGTGGATCTATTGTGTATTCAGTATTTGTGGTGATTATATTTGCAGATCTGGTTTAGGTACTTAACATATATTGAATTTCTAACAGAGATGTACCAAAATATGTCTTTTCCCTAGAGGGCACAAATTTTTGAGATTTTCCTCCCATAGGATGCCCAACTCGCCAAGAAAAATCCCCCTTACCACTCCTCTTTGTTTTCAGAAAAGGGAAACCAAATTATTTCATCGCTATGTTGTATGCTCAACTATTTCTGAGATGAATGGGTGGATGAACCTATTTTGGGTTTTTTTATCCATTTTCTATGCTGAAGAAAAATCCACCATCCAATTCAACTAGAGCACATTCCTGGCCGAGAACATACATGAACAACTCTTTAAATTTTCCATAGAGGGCATGTTCTGGTATTCTTCAATACTAGCCTACATGTTCACCTTCTTTCAAGTAGATAGGCTCCCTTTCCCAATGCATAAAATGGACCAGGACGACAAACCAAAGGTTGTAACCTCTTGGACCTCGTTGCTTAGAAGAAACTCCATAGAGTTCAATTTCAAAGTTCATTGAGTAGTTTTACCATATAGTGGTGAGCATGCTCGATGGTAGACTAGAGCCAAGGATAAATGAAGATATCTAGAGAATCTTACACCTCTCAGACCTTGCCAAATCCGGGGATTGGTACCTGTATCAAAATCACACAGAAGTTAGAGTATATGGGTGTGCGTTTGTGAGTTAGATCCATACAAACTACTCCAGAAATTAGATTATATGGGCAGATAGGACCCTTTATCTGCAACGATTGAGTTGTTGGGGAAGAGGCAAATAGATTATTAAAGGAAATTAAATTTAGTACCAGTTTCACTTGGCACTATGATCCATGTGAGATCATTGCAGATATGAGAGAGAAGAACAAAAGTTCCCCGTATGCTCATATGCTCAAACCCGAAATTGAGAAATTTATGAACCAGACAGAGTGGGAGGTGAACACTGTGGAAGACACTGAGAAACAGTCTCATCTAACCATGATTTCATAAACAGTGACTCCACAAGTACCAAAGGAGAAAATACCTAGGAAGGATGTCTCTCCTTCAGTCACTGAAGTATCAATAGAGGATTTCCAAGTGTACAAGAAAAGGCCTAAAGCTACTTTCCTACTGACAGGGATGGAGAGGAAGAGACCCACTCTACCATTGTAGCTAAAGAGGAGAATTCATCACATTTCTCAAGTAGTCATCAGATGATTTCTACCTCTTCCTCAAAGAAGTAGACCGATACCACTGTGATCACCCAACCTCCACTAGGATCTGTAAAACTGAGCATTTTTGAAAAAAATGATTTGATTAAGAAGAAAAACCAGATGCTGACCAGCAACACCTATGCTCAGTTCTGGAAGAAAACATCCACAACACAACACAGATTGTTATCATATTTTGATACAGAGAAGGGGAGACTGCACATTGAATTTTTGCAGGCACAAGTGCCCCATCCAAAATAAATCATTGATTATAGGAGGGATACAATGGAGTTTAACACCAGAGATGTACATCCAGCTTATCAGATGGATCTACACAGGTAGACTGGAGAGATGATTTTCTGAACATTAGCCAATGCTTCCACCTCTACTGCCAAATTACAGGTTTCTCTGAACAATGTTCAAACCCAATTAAAACTAGAGAAAAATCATCCTTTGCATAGGATAACAGGATCAAGTCCTTAGAAGAATTTGTGCTCAAAATTGGGTATGACCCCTCAAATGTGAAAGAAGATGAGGAGTGTCTCAAGAAAAATAATGCTGACATAGAATCTCTGAGGAAGCAACTGAAATTTCTAGCTACAAAAGACTCACAGGCCAAAGAGGTAGCTGAGACAGAAGCAGAGAAGGATGAATTGCTAAAGCTTTTCATGGAACAAAATGCACAAATAAAAGATATGGAAGCAGAGTTGGAGCTGTTAGTAAAGGAGAAGGAACAAACAACACCTATGGAAGTCATCCCACTAAGTGCAGTTCCTCTCAAAGGAGTTAGCACAACAACTATATCAACAACCATTAGAGAAGAACTTCCATCAGCCACCCCACTGACAGCTTTGGAAAAATATGTAGAGATAGAAAAATCAATGGAGGAGATGACCCTACAAGGAACATAGATCAATAGACTGAAAAAGGATGTTGAGAATCTCCAGGAGCTTAAGTCTTCCAATAAAAAAAACTACAACATTGAGAGGAAAACATCAGAAAATCTCAAGAAGGAGATACAACAGCTATAAAATAAAACAATGGCGAGCAAAAAACTAGCTGAAGCCAAGGATAACATTTGGCTGGACATATCCAAGTACATAAATGAAATTTGGCCCATGGTTCAAATTATGTTTGAACAACAGGAACTAGTGTTGAGGAGGAGGTAGGCCATTGACAAGATTAAGGGAGAGCTGGGGGAAATGCCCATAGAAGCAAATGAAATCATTAGATTTCTGAATTTGAAGACTAGGGAATATCTGGAAGACCTGAAGAAGATAGGATGGAAACCATCCTCGAAGTCAAGAGGGTTCTGACTAAAAGAGGATTGATGTTGCAACTAGAGGAGAAAGTCCAAAACATGTATGTCATATTTCATAGGTTCTTCAGCAAGATCGATGCCTTGAAAAATAAAGGTCTTCCTGGTTTACTGGTATTGAATGACAAGCTGATGACCCTCTCTGACTACAAGCAGAAGATTGCCACGGTGGCCAAGGAAAGTTCCAAATTTTTAGGAATACAGGGCAACATAACAGGAAAAGCATTTCTAGAGACTTTGCAGATGGACCTCAACATCTAGCACAAGATCAAATATATTTTCATCAGCAAGCCGACGTTTTCTAAATATACAAAAATGGATGAAATCTACCGAAGAATACTCAAAGTCACCATTCCCATTCAACAAAGATGGGAGGATTTGTGCACTTTGATCAAATGAGGGATGACGTGTACATTCCAACTCATCACACAGAGCTGTCAAAGTCACATGAATGAGTCACCAACAACCTTCCCCTATTATCAACATGAAAGATCTGACAGATCATCATTAGTTCCTACATTTTTGTATCTTGTTATCTAGTTACATAGATCTAGAATCTGCCATGTCATGATCATTAATTACAGGGTCGTTTGTAATTTTGATTGTAAATACTTCGAGCTTAAAAGTATTGAGGGTTGATCTTTATGCCCAAGCAAGCTGTAACCACTATAATTTTTTATGAGATCTACCAGCAATAAAAGGGATGTTTCATAGGATTCTTGCATGTTAGTTGTTGGTGAAGTTTTCTCCTCTTCGTTGAATGTTCATCTCTCCCAGTACTCATTTTGTTTTTCTAAATATGATCATTTGAAAGTAGTGAAAGTTGCATAATTTATCCTCGTATACTCTGTTTCTGACTTTTAATGATCTAAATGTTTTCTTCTGATGTTACAATTAATAAATTCTTAAATGCTTCTTGATTATAATTGATTATCTCATCTTTTCTGCTTTCCATCATTTTTATGCTAAAGAATCCAACAGCTGCATTATCCTTCCCTGTGAGAATACCTTTTAAAATATGTTAGTCACTCTCTAATTTTATAAAAAAATACCCCATAGCCCAATGGAGGCGTAAACCTTTTTTCAACCATTTTATAAAAACAAACAACTCAGTCCTATTTATTTTAACTAGCCTAATATCTGAATTTTGGAACAAAGTTAAATCTTTCAGAGAGATCCCTCTCTGAAACTGGCAAGGCTAGATCCCAGTTTCGAAGTGGTTGGATAAAGTTACCTTTGGTAAATTTCTTCTACCTTTCAACAACCTCTGGGAATTTACAGAGTGATAACATAATTGGCAACCATACTAGGGAACTGAACAAACTTTATATATGTTACGATTGTTTTTCCCTAGACAAAGAAAACTTTATTTATGAACGGAATTATAAAATCTAAACTTATATAGAGATAATGTTCAGAGGTTGTTAAAGTTTGTATATATTAGTTAAAGGTTTCTAAAAATAAAATAAAAATAAAAAATTATGGCTCCTAAAAGAGTTTTCACTAGATCTCATCTAGATCCAGAACCTACAATAGCAATAGACAATCCCGAAAAATTACTCAGAATGAAAAACTCTACAGAGGGTTCCGAGAGTCATAGTCCACTTCATAGGTCCCCTTCTCTCCCAGAGAAGTTGGTTTTCCTTCAATATCTCTATTTTGACATATCTTTTGAACAAATCCTTTTTAGAACAAAATCTGATAGCTTTGTAAGTGAAACAGTTTTAGATCAAACCATCCTTCAACCCAGGACCCCTGAAATTCATTCTCCCAGAGCTGACGTTGATCAACAATTTCTCCAGGAATTTGACAAGCTAGAAGATCTAGTTGTGAATCTTGATCAAGCCTTAGACAAAGCTCACTTTCAGTAGTCGGTCAAACTTTTTGCCTTGACTATTGTTGCAGCTTCAGTTAAATCTAAACTAGCTCATTCATCTCCTCCCAGCCCTTCATCTTCCACATCTTTTGTCACCTCCCCTCTAATCACACAGGTTGTTGTTCAACCTCCTCTAGTAATCATGGCATCAAGATATGCTCCATTGGTGTTGGTTTATCCTTTACATGCTATGCCTCAGTATTACCAAACCAAACTCCCTCAGTATGACAGTATCGGTCCTCTAAATGCATAACCACATGTTAACAAAATGAACGATTATTTTGATTTGCAAGAAGTAGATGAAGCTGATGTGCAGATGAGACTATTTTCACAGATTCTGACTGGATAAGTCAAAAATTGGTTCAAAACCTTATATGTTTATTCCATAACTGGCATTGCTACTTTTCATCAAATTTTCCTTGATAGGTGGGAGGTGAAGAAACATCCTCTTCAGATCTTGTCAGAATATGAGAATATCATAAGGAACCAAGGAGAAACAGTGAAAGATTATTGCACGCATTTCAATAACCCATACAATGCAATTCCAGCTAATATCAAACCACCTCAAGGTCTGGCATTGATAAAATTCCCCGATGGATTCGATGTTGACATGTCATATCAGCTAAGGGAAAGAAACTCTGCTACTCTAGAAGACATGCATAAAAGTGTTGTTAGTGTGGAAGAAAATATTTTAGCCAGAAGAGCCAGGCAAAGACTAGAAAGGAGGGTCACGATCAAGGAAGAGACTTCTACTTCCTCATCAGATGCAAAACTAGATTCTCTAGCCAGAGATATGGATAAAATGATGGAGAGACTCACTATAACTGACAGAAACCCACCTAGGGAGAACCAAGTTTCTCCTCAAATTTGAAACCCAAACTTCAGAAGAAATCCTCCCCAGATCCGACAGAGAGATCCTAGAGATCAAAGAGAATAGAGGGGGGCCTGATCAACAGATCAGACCACCCCTCCAGGAGAATTACGTTGATGATGGGGAGGAGGTAATCGAGGATTTTGATGACACTCATATAAAACTCATGGGCGTTCAAGATGATTAATCCATTTTTATTACCCAGGAAGAGCACACGATATTTCTCCTTTCACAAACAGAGGCCTATGAGGAAGTAGAGGAAACAGAACAACAGGCCTGTGAGAATGCTATAATGGAGGTCCACAGGAAGTATAACCTGAAGAGAAAGAGGTAAAATGAAAACCCTCCAAAGAAGGATGTTGAAACAAAGAAGGCTACTGAAATAAAGAGAATAGTTGAAACCAAGATAACCTCAGAAAACTCTCCCAAGAGAGTCCCTGAGAGGAATAATGTTGAATCTCCTGCACAAAAAAATCCAGTAATTGTATAAAGAGAAAATTAGACTCAAGTTTCATCAAGCAGTCAACCAAGGGAACTTGGCCACAGAGTTTCGATAGATAGACCAAAAGTACAGACCCTAAGCAAAGATTCCACTATTTTCAACCTTGAAGGGGAACTAGCTAAATTGAAGATTCCCATTCCCCTCTCTGAGCTGATGAACAATAACTCTTACAGGTCGCAGGTTATTAAAGCTTTAAGAATCGAACCTAAGATAGGTACGAATGATTTGAATGTTGGATCTGTAAATCACTCGGACACAGTAAATCTTTTTGATGACGGACCAGAACTCCTGTTTGGTCTTGAAGTTTATGGCCAAACTCATAATTGTTTCGTGGCACCTTTTTACATCAGCCTAAATATCCACGACTTGATATTACACAATGTTATGCTAGATTCAAGTGCCTCTCACAAACTGATGCCTAAAGCTATTGATGAAAACATTGGGACTCAAGGTCACCAGACCCTACAAAGATTTTCATTCTTTTGACTCCAGCAAAGTCAAATGTATAGGCCTGATTAAAGACTTATGCATCACCCTAGCTCAAATCCCAGCAAAGAGTATGGTAATGGATATAGTAGTTGCATACATTCCCCCAAAATATGATATGTTACTATCAATATCATGGGGAGATAAGCTGAAAGGAACACTGCAACTAGATATGTCCTACACCACCATCCCGATATTCGAACAATAGAGGAGATTGTACAGAGAAACCTTGATGAAGTATATGGTCAGCAGTTAGGAAAATCCACACAACTACCCACTATACTCTGCACAATCAGATATGGATTCTTTCATTCTATACAATGATGGTGATTTGGAAGAACAAATCGCTTAGCTAGAATATGGTATTCATGATTCAAAAGAGAATAAATAAATCATTGAGGAAAGAAATGTTGAAACTATGGAAAGTGAGGAATTGCCAACAGATTTTTGGAGTATGGATTTCGATGGTGTAGTGAACAAAGAGGGAGTCGAAGCTGGAGTTTGGTTACATAATCACATATCAAGGTATTTAGATAGCCATTCCTACAAATTGAATTTTGAATGCACTAACAACATAGCTAAGTACGAAGCTTTGATGCTCGGCCTGAAACTACTGAAGAAAGTTGGTGCCAAACAAATAATGGTAAGGGGTGATTCTGAATTGATTATCAAGAAAATCAAAGGTGAGTATGTAGCTAAACATCCCAGACTTAGATCCTATAGGAATGTTGTTTTGGATGCCCTTCAATGCTTTATTGAAATCAACTTGCAAGTGATGCCTAGAGGACAAAACATACTTGCAGATGGGTTGGCTATGTTAGCAGCTACCTGTAAAATTCCTTTCCATCCCACTCGCAAGTACACAGTGGAGGAGAAGTGTAAACCAACTATTCCTGCCAACATCAAACACTGACAAGTATTTGGAAATGATGATCAAATTGAAGACTTTCTACAGTGTAAGAATGATTTCAAATGTACAAACATAGATTTAGAAAATGATGATGAGATTGTAAATAAATCTGTTTTTGAAAGTGGTACTGTAAATAACGTAGATTCCGAAGTTTTGAATGAAAATAATGTAGATGCAGATGAATTAAATGAAAATGAGATAGAGACTGATATTCTACAGTTGAAAAATAATGTGTTACCCAAAGGTTTAGTTCCGGTGGAAGACTTGTTTGATTTTAATGATGTAGCCAAAAAACTGAAAATTGAAGCTAGTGGTAAAGAGGTAGAAGAGTGCAACATAGGGATAGAATAAAAAACCAAGATGATAAAACTTTCTAAATATCTGTCCCCTAAGCAAAAACGCAAATACATTGAACTTTTTAAGGAATATGTTCAATGTAATAAAAAATGTATGATGCAAAAATTATAGTTCTCTTGAGATTTTCCAAATGGGTTTCTAACCTAGTTCCTACCTGGAAGAAAACTGGTGAGATCAAACTTTGTATAGATTTCCAAAATCTGAACAAAGTCTCCCTCAAAGACAATTATCCTTTGCCCAAAATGGACCAAATTTTTCAAATGGTAGTTGAGGCCAGTAGGATATCCTTACCAGATGGTTTCTTGGGCTACAACCAATTCCTTGTCCACCCAGAAGATCAAGAGAAGACAACATTTACCACACACTGGGGAACCTTCATGTACGTGAAGATTCCCTTTGGCTTGATGAATGTTGGTGCCACTTTTCAGAAGACAATGGATATTTCTTTTGTGGACAAACTTGGAATATTTATAGTCATATATATGGATGATGTGACTGTATACTCCCAATCTCACAAAGAACACTTGTAGCATCTCAGACGCGTGTTTGAGAAGTGCAAAAAATTTGGGATTTCGTTGAACCCAAAAAAGTCTCCTTTCAGTTTAGAAGAAGGAAAGTTGTTGGGACACATAATATCTAAAGATGGAATTAAAATAGATCTTATCATTATAGAAGCTGTCCAGAAGGTGGAACACCCTAGAAACATCAAAGAGCTACAATCATTCATTGGCAAAATAAATTTCCTTAGAAGGTCCATACCCAACTTGGCTGAACTTCTTAGGAACATTGCTAATATGTTGAAAAAAGACACAAAAATCAAATGGAACACTGAATCCAAACAATCATTTGAGCAGGCGAAACATGCACTCACCCAAGTCCCAGTTCTGATCATCCTAGACTACACCAAAGACTTTTATATTTTAACTTTTGCATCTGAACACACCATAGCAGCAATACTACTGTAGAAAACCAATGAAGGGTATGAAAAACCCATAGCATTTTTCATAAAATCTTTGAGAGACATTGCGTTGAACTACAACATAATGGAGAAACAAGATTTTTCCCTAGTAAAGGCCATAAAGGATTTTAGAGTCTATATTCTCCATTCTCACACAATTGCATGCGATCCAAATGTAGTGGTAAAGTATATCCTGACTTAGGATAATCCATCCTGACTTAGGATAATCCAGATGGTAGGAGAGGAAAATGGATTGCGGTTATTATGGAATATGACATTGAAATAAAACCTACTAAATTGATCAAAGGACAAGGTTTGGCCAAACTAATGGTTGAATCTAATTTTCATGCTCTAGATATTAATTTTTTTGTTGCAGTTGACGAATAGGAGGTATTCTTAAACTCTCCTTGGTATGAAGACCTCATTTTTGTACTTCATAACGTACAATATCCTCCTATTTTAACTAAGACCAAAGCCAAATTTATCAAACTGAAAGCATTGAAATTTTGTATTCTAGAAGGTAATCTTTATTTGAAAGATCCTGGTGGTATTTTTCTTAATTGCCTATTGAAAGACGAAGCTAACAAAGTTCTGTAGGATTTCCATGCAAGAGACTGTGGTGGACATCTGAGTTGGAAGACCACAACTAACAAGATCTTAAAAGATGGTTTCTACTGGCCTACATTGTTTGTTGTGTTAGAATATAGAAGATGGTGTGCTCATTTTACCATTGACGATACCCTCGTCACCCAACCACAGGTCGAAGCCTCCCTCTGAGCACCGTAACCTTGACTGAGAATTCCTCTGGAAGAAAACCCTAGGCTAGATAGCTAAACAAAGAGCAGTGCATCTCTCCCCAAGGATAGCGCAACACAAAACACTGATCAAATGTTCCAAACCCTAGCTAAGAGATATCCAAGACAATACTGAAACTAGCTGCTACTGCAGCTGCACCTGCAACCCTCCTCCAAACCTGTGCACCAGACTGCAACTGCAGTGCGCACCAACTGGGAAACTGCAATTCTGAGATGCTGTCAAATTAGAACTGGCACCCTGTATTTATAGTAATCCTGCCAGTTTGTTGGGGCTGACTTCTCCTTCTGGGTATGTTTCTGTTCAGTATATTATTATTAATTCTAGCCAACTTCTTCTCTTAGAGGCTAATAGCCTAATATAAATTATCTTCTTGAGCCGACAAGGCTTCTAGGGTTATTATCCAATTCATTAGGGTTTCTCTTACTTCCCGGAGTCTTATGTTCTCGTCAAGTTCACACGTGGGGGTAAATAACTCCCACAACTACCATAATATTAACACTCCCTCCTAGCTAGAGAGGTATTTACAAATAATGGACTTGAGCACAAAACATACCATTTACCCGGTAGCATCAATATATTCATATTGACTATTTCATGACTAGATCATGAGCATCACCATCACCATCAGCTGCATCATATTTCGAAACCATACTTCATCTGAGTAGTTAGATATGATGCTAGATGAGTCACTCTCACCATGGAGTAATACAAGAGGAGTAAAAGCTCTGAACTATTTTCCATCTGGAAAATCTTTGTTCATCATTCATCTGAATGATCATCTCCAATAATCTGTTAATAGTCTTCAAGGCAATTAGAACAAGGATAGAACACACCTGTGTCTATTCATAGTAGTACACAACTACAGTCTAGTGGTTAACTACCACATCAAGTAACACACAAGTACTTGATCAGCAACGTATAGTTGTGAGCAGTGAAACACATTCACCACAGTAGTCCTCATCTACTGTCATATGGTCTTCATAACAAACATCTGAGAGAATTCTGCATAGAAACAATGTTATGATAAAAACTGTATCATCTGGGCCAATCTTTCACTCATGTCTGTGAGATCTAAAAGAATGTTTGCCACCACAGTAGTCTTCATCTGCATAGAAACAATGTTATCATAAAAACTGAATCAACTGGACCAATCTTTCACTCACGTTTGTGAGATCTAAAAGAGTGTATGCCCTTAGTATAGAATATCAACAATGATCATCTGGGCCAATCTTTCACTCACGTCTGTGAGATATGAAAGAATGTCTTCCCTCAATATATAACATCAATAATAATCATTTGGGCCAATCTTTCACTCACATCTATGAGGTCTGAAAGAATGTCTGCCCTTAACATAGAATATCAATAATAGGTTATCTGCCCCAATATTTTCAACCAAGGAAGAAGGATTGTTTATGATTTCTAAACCTGGACCATTTCCCAACCTAGGCCATTCTTCCGACACTAAACAAAGTGTAACCTGGAGAGAATGAGTCTACCCTTGAGAAATGCTTGGACCATTCCTTACCCTAGGCCATTCCTCCGACACTAAACAAAGTGTAACCTGGAGGGAATGAGTCTGCCCTAAGGAATGACTTTCCTGGACTATTCCCCACCCTGGGCCATTTTTTCGACACTAAACAAAGTGTAACCTGGAGATAATGAGTCTGCCCTCGAGGAATAACTATCCCTGATTGTTGAGCCTGGACTACTCCCCACCCTGGGCCATTCCTCCGACACCAAACAAGGTGTAGCCTGGAGAGAATGAGTCTTCCCTCGAGGAGTAACTGTCCATACCATTCCCCACCTTGGGCCATTCCTCCA
>SNQJ01S0146293.1:34647-55556 GCA_010110895.2 Picea sitchensis
AGTCCCTTCTTCCTCCAAGGGAGGGCTCTTGGACCCCCACAAATAAGCTCTTCTTACAACTTTGAAAATGAAAATGGTGAAAGAATTCTTTGCTAATCCACTCAAGGGGTGAGATGGATTTCCCAATGCAATGATGCTAGTATGCTCTTGATGAGAATAGAGGATTCCTCAAGAGAATAGTGGCAACATAACTTTTCTATTGAATTCCTTGAAAAATGAAGTGCACCCATGGCCTTTTTATAGCACTTCTTTGAGGTATTGTTCAACCAGCTTGTAGTGTGTAAAGAGGCTAATTAGGGCATTTCTAGGTCTTTGACCAGCCACCCAGTCGGATCTAGTCCAGATTTGAGTGTCAAATCAACTTGGAAGCTGAACCAGAAGTGAGTGGGAGGCCGACCACTCTCATAAATTCTCAGTTCTCACATGTGCGCGGCTTTTTGTGACCATAGTCGCACATCAGGTGCATGTGCTCTTTTCCTGCATTTCTGTTTCATGCATGTGCATGTGTGCCCTGTGTAGTCATAGCACACTTTAATTTTGTCACTGGTTGTATAGTTTTTGACCCTTTGGAAATTCCTTTGTGGTAATTTTGGTCCATGAGTGACCTCATAACTGTTTGGTGATGTTGAATTCTTGTAACCATTTGTGGACAAAATTTTAGTGATAACAGATGCCCCCTGATGAATGAGGTTAGGAGCATACGTATAGACGAAATCCATCAATTTTTCTTCTACTGAGAGTGTCATTGTAAGAGAGAGCGATAGTGGGATTGTCAAGAGTTACCCATTGGAGGGAGAAGGAAACCTGTAGAACCCAACCTTCCATAAGGTGTGTAAAAATAAACTGTGTACAAATGAGGTGGGCATGCCCCATGCTCATGTCATGTAACTCAAAAAAGGAATGATGTGTTGATGTAGACAACTGCAGTGCCCTCAGGGGTGGTTGTGATAAAGGCAGAATACAATTATGTGGAGGAACATACTCTGAATGGTAGGTAGTGATATTTGTAAGAAATATCATGGATTCTGTAGGCATTGATAGCCCAGCCCAGTTCAGAGGTCTTCAGCAAATATAAAAAATAACTGCAATAGTCGCAAAGTAAGACCCACCGTAACATGACAAAGTGTTGAAGTCGAATGTGACGGGGGTCAACGACAGCAGGGAGAAATTGTGGTTCTCCCTGTGTCATCCAAGATATCTCATTGGAAAGGTAATGAGAGTCAAGATACTGTCGCCCTTCTGGAAAACTGTGTTGATTTCGACAAAAGGGGGATGCAACTCCCAGAAGCAAAGGGCTTCGTGAAATCTACTAGGTGAGGTTAGAAACTGGAGGAGGTTCATGGTCGAAGTCAAGGTGTATGAAGACTCAATACTACCCTTGGTTGGGGGTATATGCAACCGTTCAACTAAGTCGAGTGTCAGGGAGACAACAAGACATGGGATAAGTTGTGCTAGAGGCGGGACAAAGTGAACAAACTTAGAGGGCAGAGGTAATTGGCCTGTGGGATACTCGGAGTATATGGACGATGTCAATAAGGGTAGAGGATAAGTAGTGCCCCAACCAAGGGCGACATGGTTTGCATTTTCCAAAAAAGGGAAGAAGGTCGCAAAAAGGTGACGACAAAAAGGGAATGTAAATGCTAAAAACAAAGGCTTTTTACAATGTACCAAATAAATAAAGAATAATTTAGGATTAGTGTACAAATAAAGAAATGGGTGCCCCAATGCAATATGGTTGGCTTGGATAGGGCACAATTTGCTTGGAGAACTGGTGGAGAGTGGGGGCCCCATGGGTGGGTTTCTGTATGAGGTAGGTGAAATGAGGGGAAATTTGTAGAGTGGCAAACTGATTATGGATGAAATGGAGAGTTTATGATACTACGAAGGTGCAATCAAAATAGAACCTTGAAGAGATAATCTAGGAGTCAATTGGGAAAGCTAGAAAAATGAGGATAAGGAGTATGTGGACGATTCGCGACATGATGTAAGACTATCGGGACTCCCATCCCTAAAGGGTTGAAAAACAACATGAGTGTCAAAGTGAAAAAGGGTGCTATGAATGAGACAAATCATGTGGGGGAGAGTGCTACCGGGTGACAGTACCTAAGATGAAAATGGAGGTGTTGGTACTGCAGATCCAAAGATGGCGATCCTATAGGCAAATGTCAGAGGGTGTGACTGGAGATGCAATTGAGATTCAGAGGGAATGATTAGATGCTAGTGTTGATTATATACCTGAAGGGGTGGCATTGATGTATGATGACCAAGTACCTACACACATGAAAACCAAATACTCGACGTGAACAATATCTGAAGAAAATTGAACATACGAGCATTTATTTCATAATTTTGAACATGAGCATGCGTTCCTGGATGGGGTATGAAAAAATGGCACCTCGGGGGCTAAGGATAAAAAGTGGTCCGGCGACTGTCGTGATGTATATGAAAGGATCCTAATACCGTGGCTGAGGACGGATCGAATAACGGACACCCGGAGCTCCCGGAATGGTGATTGGAAGTTTGGCAGAAAGGCCTATATATAGCTGTAGGGCTCACATTGCCACCTCATTTGTACTTTCTACCAGAGTGACTAGACGAGAGGTATTTAGAGGAGATTTGGAGATTCTGGGAGAGTGAGGCAGTCGATTCAGGATTAGCGAGCTTCAGGTTAGTAGTATGATCGTCCTGCATAGAATTAGGTTTTACATTTCTGGGCAGGGGCTGTACGGAGGGTCGTATAGGGGTTTTTAGGGGTGTGGGCCCCCAAGTGCATGGGCAATCCAGAAATATGTGTGCACAAGTGCACACCTGTCGTCCAGATAGCCATGCATGGGGGCGCCCGTAAGGGGGAGAAAGACGTGCATTATGTGTGCGCCTATTGGCTACATTGTAGTATCCTTATGCTGGTGTTGACTTCCGGGGTGATCCGGACATGGTGTTACCTCCAGGGGAGGTTTTTGATCATCGAGGTATGTTTATGAGTTTGATATATATATTTTTTGAGATAGCATGACATGTGTAGATGGTATATATGTTGATACTATCGTTTGGTTGTTTGTATGTGTAGATGTGGCACCTTGCGAGCGCGAGGTTGAGTTGTTGAGGGCGTCGGCTCACCAAGAGCTAGAGATACCACCGCAGGGAGGGTCGTGGGTAGGAGAGAGACGTCGGTGTGAGGACACTAGGGTGAGACCAGCTGAGGATGAGAGAGCAATGAGGAGACGCCAGTTTGATGACCCAGGTTCTGAGCCATCACATGCTCCTCCGGCAGATGCCAGAGCAGATTTTAAGGATATTCTACACCGCCTGGAGGTGGTGCTACAGGATGTGCCTGAGGGCATGTGGTCGTGTATCCAGGATGAGGGCATCCTGGAGCAGTGTGTGGGTGTTCCACCACCATGGCAGGCCATGGTACGATGCTCAACAGTAGCAGGTGATGCTATGACCGGATAGTTACCTCCTGGTCTGGAGGGACCAGTAGTGGGTGGGGGACCACCGCCTGAGGGAGGGGCAAGAGGTGGTTCTCTAGAGGCACCTTGAGTGGTGATCTATTTATTTTTGTGTTTTTGTATATAGGCTAGTGAGCCCATTTTGTACCGAGGTGCTTCGCTGGCCTGCAGACGTTTGTATATTTGTATGTAAACATTTTGATGGCACTATGGACCGAGTTATATATACATGAGTATACCTTTTGGGATCTATGTGATGTTTACACGTGCTTTGTTAATGTGTTTGATGATGTCTAATCTATATATGTTGTGACAGGTTTTTGATATTTTTATGTATGTGTAGAGGTATTTTGATGTGATATATGCCAGTCTAACACAATGTTAGCTACGTTATCTGTAATTTGATTCAATTGTCTTGGAATATGTGTAAATGTAAAGAAATCAAAATGTTGAGATAAAAGTCTAACCTGTAGGTATTTGCGAAAGAGGCAAGGATCGCGGACACGGTACACATTGTTAAGTTGGAGAACGAATAGTTGAGAGTCGAGAAAGATGCTAAGGTGACGAATATGATGATGTTGGGCATCGACGAGGAGTCCAATGATGGAAATGTATTCGGCTTGGTTGTTGGTGGTTGAACCCAAACATATGCTGCTTGAATGGAGCATTTCATGTGAAGGGGTATAGAGGGCCCAAGCTGTCGAAGCGATATTTTGTGTCCAACAGTTGGCATCGTCGGTGTAACCGATGTGGTAGGCCGGTGGAGGAATCATCTGTCAATAGCACAAGTGATAGTTTAGACGTGAGGGATGGAAAAAAGATTAAAAACACTAGAAAAGAAATAACCTAAAGTAGAATTGCTATGCTTAGGCATAAAATTTCTTTAAGTATAACCCATTGAAGGGTTCTTTGAGAGAGAGGCCTTCGGGAGAGGACAGGATGTAGGTGCCTTTGGTGAGGCAATGTTGGATAATGTAGGGGCCATGCCATAGTGACTCAAATTTTCCATGACCAAGGGTATCGTGAGTGATATCGTAAGCAAGGACAAGGTTGCCTTCCTGAAATGAGCGAAGGTTGACATAGCGATCAAAGGTGGCCTTTGATCATTTTTTGGTTGCCTCATTGTTCTGTAATGAAGATCAACGATCTCCATCCAGGGACTCTAAGTTCAGCAAGCGCTACTCCATTGGAGTAGTGTCGAGTAATAGATCAATTGCGATGGGTATGGTGGGAATTTCACACTCGATGGGAAGAGTGGACTCAACCCCATGGACTAGATGAAATGGTGTGAAACCAATGGCTGTTTTCACAGCCATACGGTAATCCCATAGCGCGAAAAATAACATATGATGCCAATTGGTCCTATGTTTATTAACCGTGCGCTGTAACATGGCCTTGAGGACCTTGTTAACTACTTCGACCTGTCCGTTAGACTGAGGGTGATATGGTGAGGAAAAATCGTGGGAGAATCCTAACCGAGATGAGATTTCGACGAAAATCTCATTCTCGAAGTGTTTCCCATGATTAGAAACTAGTTGGAGTGGTACTCCAAAATGGGATATGACGTGGTTAAAGAAAAAACATGCTACAGTGTCAGTGGTATTGTTGAAGGTGGGCATAGCTTCCGCCCATTTTGTGAAGTAATTGACTGTGAAAACAATGTATTTGTGGCCATTGCTGGAGGATGGATTACAAGTCATGAAGTCAATGCCCCATTTACAAAAGGGGCCGGTAGTAATGACTGGGTGAAGAAGAGTAGGTGGTGCTCATTCTTTGTTGGCGTAAAGCTGACATTTCTCGTATCACTTCACGGTGTGAATGCAATCGTGAAACAATGCAAGCCAAAAATAACCTGCTCAAATGATTTTCTGAGTAGTGGACATTTCCGAAAGATGGCCCCCACATGCGTCGCTATGGAAGTCGTTCAAGACTCTATCAACCTCGTCAATAGTCAGGCATCGATGAAAAATGTTGTTGACCCCTCGCAGATATAATATGTCTCTGATGAGGAGGTAGCGGGGGGCATGGTGGTGAATATGATGACGATCATCTTGTTAAAGGTGGTTACCAAACTTTTGAGTCCATAGGTAGACGAGGAGGTCGTTGTACCAAGGATCAACCGAAGTGATGTAAAAGAGATGTTCGTCGGGAAAGTCGGTATTGACAGGGGCACTGGTAGTATCAGAGGGGAAGGTTGTGACAAGTTCGGTGAGGACGAGAGATTTCTTGCTCTTGGGTGTTGAGAATTCAAGATAGTACTCCTGAAAGATAATGATCCATCAGGAAAATTTTCCATTAATTTGCTGACGACTGAGCAAGTATTGCATAGGATTGGAATCTGCTACGACCTTAGTCATGCGAAGAAAAATGTAATGACGCAATTTCTGGACTGCGAGGACGACTGCAAGGGATAGTTTCTCTTCGTGTTTGTATTTCAAGGCTGGCCTGGAGAGGTTTTTACTAACGTAGTAAATGACATGCTCATGATCGTCATCATTGATTTGTACGAGAACTCGTACTACTGAGACAGTTGATGTTGATATGTAGAGGATATAGTCGTGGTTATAGTCGGGTGAACTAATTAAAGGGGCATTAGATGGCGCCATTTTAAGATCGTCAAATGATTTTTGGGCATGTTCATCCCAGTGAAATGGGATGTCGTGGCGTAGTAAGCGAAGGAAACAATGTGCGCGAGTGGCGTAGTCTGGGACAAATCACCGTAGAAAGTTAGCTTTTCCTTTTAAGCTTTGGAGTTGACGTAAATTTCGGGGAAGTGGAATTTCTATGATGGCTTGGACTTTGAGGGGGTCCACGGTAATACCTCTTTGGGAAATGATGAATCTGAGGAGGTGCCCCGCAGTGATGCAGAACACGAACTTGAGGGGGTTCAAGTGGATGTTGCACTGACGACACTGTTGAAACATGATCTGTAAATCATCAAGATGTTGGGTTTGTTTATTGGATCGAGCTGTGAGGTCGTCCAAGTATGCAAGGATGATATGAGCTAGATCTTGAAAAATGTATGTCATAGCCCGTTGGAAAGTTGTGCCAGCATTATTTAAGCTAAAAGGCATGACACGGTATGCAAAAGTAACCCAAGGGGTAGTGAATGCAGTTTTGTATTGATCGGCTGGGTGAATTTGAATTTGGTTATAACCAGAGAAACTGTCCATGAAGGATAGAGCCTTGTGGCCTGCGCAGTCTTCGATAATTTGATCGATGAAAGGCATTGGAAAGTTGTATTTGGGACATGCGTGATTGAGATCGTGAAAGTCCATGCAGACGCGGATAGTGCCCTATTTTTTGTTAACGGGTATAGGGTTGGAAACCCATGATGTATAGGCGATGGGGTAGATGAACCCGACTGCACGTAATTTGTCAATCTTAGCTTTGATGGCTACTTCTTTGGATGGGTGTAGCGATCGCTGTTTTTGACGAACTGGTGTAATGTCAAGCCAGGTGTCGATGCGATGTTCAACGATAGATGGATCAAGGCCAGGCATTTTTGTGTATGACCAGGAAAAAATATCTCGATATTCTTGGAAGAGGGATTTATAGGTGGTGACTTCTGGAGGAGTGCAAGCGGTGCCAGTGGTGATTTCCTCGACGACTCCATTTTTGATGGAAATATCAATTTTGATGGTCGGGGAAATGTTGGCCATGTTGCCTTCTTCAAAAGCATCAGGGGCAGGAATGGGGTTATTGAACCAGTCGATATGCCCTGATGGGATAAAATCTTTGGTTTTGACTACATATATGGGATGTTGGTTAGGAAGCGTGGAGGCTTCCTGTGGAAAGAAGAGTGCTCGGTGGTGTAGCGCATCCCATGGGTAGTCGGGGGTGTTTAACTCTTCGAGTATGTCCTCGTCACAATGGAATTGATGAGAATACAAGGGGTCGTAAGGAGTGATATCGGTGACTGTCGTCGTGTGGTTGTCCCCTGGTGATGAAGAAGCAGGGGGAACGATGCAATGAAATTGCGATGGTTCGCTTGACATAAACCAAATATCGAAGTACTGAGGAGTACCCGTGGTAGTTGGATGTAAAATTTCCGTAGGGAAATGAATGGGAGAATTTGGGGGATTTGGGGGTGAATCCTCGGATAAGTCATCCAAGAACCACGGAGGCATCGGGAGGGCCTTGAGTTTGGAAGAAATGATATGAAGAATTTCTAGTGACGTGGTAAAGTCAACCAACGATTTTGTAGGGGTTTAAATCATGGTTAATTGGCATTGCCTGTATTCAATGATCATAGAACATTGGTATGTAAAACGATCTAAGGATTGACATAGAGAGCAAGGGCACCTCATACGTTCATTGATTGAAGTTGTGACATAATGGATGTCAGTGATGTTTGGTAGGGATGATGTAGTTCGATTGGGTTCGTTCTGGAAGCTTTGGCGTACTGCGGCTAATTTCTACCGAAAGCAAGGCAGTGTTGGGCAATGGTGGATATAATGGCCATATTTTGAACATAGAGCACAAGCGAATTTGGTTCGCAACACTTTACTACTTGAGTGAGGGGTGGTAGTGGCAGTACTTTCTACAGTGGCGAGTGTTGATGGAGTTTGATTGAGTGGAATCAAGTTCTGAAACTTTGGTAGAGATGGGCAGTTGTTGGTTTTGTGTCCATCCTTCTCACATAGCGTGAAAGGGGGTTGGACGCATGGGGGAAGTGGAGTTGTGGGCTCCTTCTTCTTTCTCCTACCCCCATTTGTGGCAGGGAGGGTAGTGAGTGGGGGTGTAGAGGGTATGGTGGGAGTGAGTATGGAAATCGTCATTGGGATTCCTTCCATTTGGGAGGGAAGGGATGGTTGAGAGACCATCTCTGGTGGATGTAAATACCAAACTAGAATTGCTAACACCATATTAGGGAGGGTAAGTGTTGCTACTACTTGGAAAGATTGTACGCCTGGTGGAGGGTAAAAGAAGGGGATTTTAGTTATGGCTTGGGGAACTGTCTCCCAAACTAGGATATGGCCTTGGGGGGAGGTGAAATTGTGGACTGGTGGAGTCGACGAGTTCGCAGGAGGCTCGTGAGGGGGGAGCTCTAGGACTAGTGGGATGTCAGATATGATAGAAGCCTCCCTAGGAGGAAGGGTATCCTCTATGTCAGTTCCATTGGATGATACGACGCATACTTGATTGGAAGGATGGAGGAGTGGTGGTGCACCATGGTAAGTTCCTAACAATGATGGGTCTTTGAAAATTTCGGGACCCATTTCGATGAGTGGGTATGCATCATGACTCGTGTGGATGAGAGGAAGAATGTTATCAATGTTGGCAGAAGGGTTAGGCTTGTAATGTGAGACTTGTTCAATGGTAATGATCTTCCCGTTATGGGGGAACATCATTGTTCGAAATATGGAAGAGGCAACTGCCTTCATAGCGTACATGTAGCTACGACCGAACATGATATTATGATCGAGTGGGGCATCGATAACTTCAATGTCGATGAGAATAGTGTTTCCCCCGAGTTCTACGGGGACATTTTAGAAGAACCCTTCAGGAGACGATAGTCGTCTGTCATAAGCTCGTAAGGTAATGGCAGATGGTATGAGTTCGGGGCAACCAAGTTTCTTCCATACAGATTTGGACATAATGCATGTGGATGCACCTTCATCGATGATGCACCGATGAACTATAATGTTCTGAATTTTTATTGGGATTTGAAAAACGAATAGAGCGGGAAGGTGAGGTTCTCCGTTGTCGAGATCAAATGTAATGAATCGAGTATCTGCAGGGTCGACTGCCCCCAAGGCAGAAATGAATGATTTTTGCTGAGTGGGACAAGTGTGAAGGACTTCTAAGACTGACATGGAAGTTGGGGATTGTGCTAAGTCATCAACCAAACTATAATTATGAGCTGCCCGAGCCTGTGGGTTGTGGACATTCCTGCGCAATGGGATGTAAGGAATGCAAAGAGGTGGTTTTGCGTTTGGGCGAGGGATCACCAATGGGGGTCTCGTTGGTGTGGGGATTTTTTCTAGAGGAATGGGACTAGACTCAGTGGGTGCATGGTATTGACGATTACGTGTTTGCAGAAGGATTTCTTCCTCACTGGTGAGGAGGATAGTACGATCTACGGGATTATTTGGGTTAAGATACTGTCCTAATTGAGGTGGGGTAGGTTGTGTGTCCTGTTGAGTGTTTATCACACCTTAGTGTGGAATAGGGTTCTGAAGTATGACTGGGGGGGGTTGTTGCACGTATTTTTGTGGGGCCTGCTGAGGGGCAGGCGGTGCTAGAGGATGTGGTAGACTACCTGAGTCTTTCAGCCGTTTAAAATCAGCGATTTTGGGGCAATGATGAGTATAATGACCGAACTCACTGCAAAGGGCACAAGGGAAGCTGGTTTTGATAGTATTGTTATTTCTCCCTTGATGCCTATTGTTATTGCTCCCTTGGGGGTTCTGATTCCCTTGGTTCTGGTTGTCCCCAGTAGCTTGGTTTTGTTGGGGTTGATTCCCGCCTTGGCCTAGGTTGTTATTGTTCATGTTCCTTCCTTTCTTTTTGGCATTATTCGATGGATAGGTTGGATTTTCTGTATTCATCTATTCGAAATTTTGATATTGTTGAACGGGAGAGGGTTGAAAAAAATTCACCCCAGCATGAGGGTGCAGGGGGACCATAGGTTGTGGTGGACCAGGAAATGGAAAGTACGGATTCTGTAGGATTTGTGATCCATAAGCAGGGATGATTTTAGGGGCTAAATTTCGCTCATGGGCTAATTTTCCAAGGTTTTTCCCCAAAAAATATTCACTATTCTAAAAATGATTCGCCCAAATTCTATAGGATAAAATTATTTTACCTTAAAAATCGCCAAACTTTTATCCAAACTATATAAGATACTTAGAAATTTGAATATTTTTGCAAAAATATCGCGAAACATTTATAGTTGGCATATGAAGGATTAGTAAGATTCGTCAAGGTTTCTACATTTTAAAATAAATTTCCATCCTTAAAATCATCCTTGTCTGTAAGGTACATAGGAAGGTGTGGGGCCCACTGATGGGTGGAGGAATAACAACAGGGTATGGTTGTTGATAAGGGGGTGGGGGGTAATAAGAGGTTCCCCCATACGCCGGTGGATATTGAGGTGTGCCATACATTGGTGGTGGTTGGGGTTGAGGACTGTGGTGTGTGGTATTACCAATCAATCCGTCTGCTGAGTGAGACATCTCGGGTTTGTCTTGACCGAATGGCACAGGTTTGGGGAGATCAGGAAGTACCGTGTATAAGTACCATGATTGTGAATAGATGAGGTCATATTGTTGAGCCTTACTGATGGCTTCCTCTTCAGATTGAGGGAAGGTGGAAGCTACATCTTTACCGAGGAGAGAGATAAGTGATCTGAGAAACCAGTCAAGACATTGTTGTTTGGTGGTTTCTGCTTTGCACAAACTACGTCATCTACGCCACTCGTGAATGTGATCAACGATATGTGTAGCTGAGGTTTGTTTGAAATTAGTGAGTAGTTCAAGACCATTTTCATGGCGGATTGATAATTGGAAGAAGGTCAAAAATGCTTTGGCCAAGGACTCGAAAGTCGCATGGGACCCCGATTTTCTGTCTACATACCATTTGGTTGATGGGCCAATGAGTGTGCGTTGAAATAATCATAGTATGATGGAATCATCCATGATGTTGTTGGAAGAGCACCATAGGTGGAAAGTCATGAAATGATTGGCAGGGTCGTCCCCTGCCTTTCCTTCAAACTTGGGGATGTCTGAAGGTAGTTTGGTGGGCATTGCAGGCCATGTGGGGTCATGTAATATAGGATCATTGTGAGTTTTCTTAGATCTGGTATGTTAAGAGAGGCCAAATATGGCATCTGCAGTGGGGGGGGGAGGGTTAGCTCCAGCCATGGTGTGAGTGTGTTGTGAACCTGATCCAAAAATCAAGATGAATTTTAACAAAATGACGATTATTAGATGCTTAACAAATTAAAGAGATCAGCCTCATCAATCATGCTGCATAATAGAGAGAATAACAATAACCAATAAATAAAATGGAGACAAGAAAGTTGTTAACAGAGTTCACCAATCTTTGGCTACGTCGCCGGGCCCGCTTCCAAGTGGAGGACCTCTTTTTATTTCTCGTCAAATGCTCAAGTTTTCTTACATGGCTTCATTGTTGTTAAAACATGTTCTTGGACTGTTGTGCAAGACCTCCTTTCTCAGATCCAATCATGCTCCCAAAACACTCCTCTCCAACATGACCAAAAAGCCCCTCAAATCATGAGAATTGGACAATTTTACAATGTTGCTCCTCAATTTCCCTGCATACAAAAGTGTTTTCCAAGCTTCAAAAAGCCTTGAATATATATCATTTAGGCCCAACAAGAGAAGCCTAACTTCCCCTGAAGATTTGGGCTCTTGTTGGGATCAAATCCCCCTCCAAATGGCCAAGATAAGCTCAAAAAACCACTTTCTGGTTCAAAACTGGTTAAAAATACCTCTCTGTATAGTTGAAAACCCAAAAATAACCAAATATCAGGCCTTTATCCCCCAAGAGTCGGCACGTGCCCCCTTTTCCAGGTCGTATGGGACCCCATATGGCTGAGCGCTAGCCTGTCGGGATAAGCACTGGCCCCTGTCATCAAATAAATCATAGTTTTGGGGCATAATAATGGGAACTCGGCCCAAAACAGCTCGAGCCCTGAGGAATAGGCCCCACGATACGCGTGTTGTGGTTACATGGTGGCGCGGCGTCCAAGGGTTGGCCCTTATCCAAACTCTCGCGCATGTTAAGCCCCTCGCTCCATGCTCTAGGTATATGGAACAGGAGTGACCACGGGCTAGGGCTTAGCCCTAGCCCCCCCTCGTTTGAAACTTTGTATAGTGGTTATATGGGGGCCCATATGGTTGTGGACCGGGGCTTGGCGCTAGCCCCTCCCCTTTTCCAAAGTACCCAAAGTTTCAACATAAATAAAATAAAACGACCATACTATATCAAGTAACAATGTGGTCCAATGGTAGTTGGAGGGTGCTGAAAACTTTGGATGTTGGGGAGGTCGGGGGTTCAACCCCACGTACCTCCAATCAACTTTAACATTCGACCATAACCAAATAAGAGAGTGCCATGTGGCAGTCCATGACTGGGCCACGTGGTACCTCTACAATGAACCATAAATTTCCACTTGTCCTCTATAGAGATTTCCATGTATCCTGTACAGTCATCAGCGTACCTTGCCACATCATCTCCTGCACAGTCAACATTGACTTTTTGACCAGTTGACCTTTGATTTTTTAGTTGTTTGAGAATTCGATTAGAGTGTGATATCTCTCGCATCCGGAGTCCATTTTGAGAAAATGAATATACCACCGAAATCAACACGACGAGCTGGTCACAATGGAATTGGTTTCACACAATTCTGAGAAATTTCATTTTTGAGCATTTTTGGATCTGAGGAGACTCTTGGATCATTCCTCCCCACTGGAAGCTTTTGGACCTCCAAAAGTATGTGATCAGTGGGTAAATAAGTGAGGATACTGAGCCCTCACTTTTCTGGTCTCCATCCACTTGGCCTGACTTGGATTTGTGCCCATCAATCCTACTTGAAGATACTCCACTTCGCCTCTGCTAGAAGTACGAACCCTTTTGTCCAAGATGGTATCTTCTTGCAACTCATTCATGTACTCTGGAGAAAAATATTCAATGGAAGGAATTTGAACATTCTCCCCTTGATCCTTGATCATAGGAGGCTCATACAATCTCAAGTTTTCCACATTCACAACAGAATAAATTTTCATAAATGGAGGCAAATCTAACCGGAAAGCATTAGAACCTATCTTTTCTAAAATTTTAAAAGGACCATAGTGTATTGGTTTTAGCTTTTTACCTTCTCCTTGCAACCTGTCTTTGTTGATGGATAGCCATACTTGATCTCCTTCCTTGAACTGATGATCAACCTGATGCACATCATGTCTCGCCTTGTACTTGGCTTGACTCTTCTCCAACTATTCTTGTACTTCCTGATGAACCAACTAGATTCATTCAATGAACTTGGTAGCCTTGTCCACATCACTGTGTCCTTCTATTGCAATGTCCTTCTCGAAGATAAAATCCAAAGGATATTTTGGCAAGTACCCCAAACATGTTTCAAATGGAGATCTCTGAGTAGAAGAATTCTTGGCTCGATTGTACGCATGTTGCACATAACACAAATGTTCATCCCAAAGCTTAGGATGTTTGTTGCAATATGCCCGAAGTAGATGTACCACTGTTATGTTCACCACCTATGTCTGCCCGTCCGTCTGTGGATGAAACGTTGTGCTCTTCTTTAGTCTGGTGTCCATAATTTTCCACAAGCTCAACCAAAACTTTCCCATGAACCTGGAGTCTCGATCAGATATAATAGAAGTAGGCAACCCAAAATGAACCCATACATTTTCAAAGAACATCTGAGTTGTTTGTTCAGTTGTTACCTGTTTTTTACAAGGAATCAAAATACACGTCTTGTTGAACCTATCCACAACTACATACAAGTAATCGTGACTTTTTCTAGACATAGGCAACCCCCCTACAAAATCCATAGATATACTTTCCCATGGTCTAGAAGGAACAGGTAATGGAGTGTACAATCCCAACTTTATGTTACTTGGTTTGCTTATTGCACACATAGTACATCCCTTTACATACTTAGACACATTTTCATGCATTCGAGGCCAATAACAAAATCTTTGTAAATGAGCAACTGTTTTGTCGACACCAAAATGTCCTGCTATAAGAGAAGTATGTGCCTCCCTGATGACATGGACCCTTTCACTTTCTGGAATACATAACTTGCCCAAATGATACAAAAGTTTTTCTTTGATATGATAATTTAATTCTTCTGCTCTTTTACCATGACTTAAAGTTGCATATATTTCTTTAAAGTCTGTGTCCTTAGCGTATTGTTCAAAAGAACTTTCATGAGTAATTGAATTGTGCTTAAGGATTGTAGCAATTGTGCTAGGAGGCCTTGATAACATATCTGCAACTTTATTATGAATGCCCTTCTTATATCTGATGACCAAATGAAACTGCTGTAAAAATCCCATCCATCTAAAGTGCCTTGATTGTTGTAGCTTAGTTTGTGATTGTAGATACTGTAATGGTTGATGATCAGTATGTATTATCGTTTCCTTTCCCATTAAGTAATGTTTCCACTTTTTAACACGTTGTACTAGAGAATATAATTCTTTATCATAGGTTGGATAGTTAATTAATTCTTTAGTGAAGGTCTCAGAATGATAGCATATGGGCTTTCGGTGCTGCATCAGTACTGCACCCATGTCATAGTCACTTGCATCGGTTTCAATTTCAAAAGACTGTTGGAGATCTGGAAATGCCAAAATAGGAGCAGTACTAATCTTCACTTTCAAAGTATCGAAAGCCTTTTGTTGGATTCCTCCCCACTGGAATCCTCTTCTCACACTTGTCAAAGCATGTAGAGGTGCTTCTATTAGAGAGAAGTTTGCAATAAACTTTCTCCAATATTGTGTTTCCCCCATGAAGCTTCTTACTTCAATTACATTTGTAGGCCTTGGCCAATTTACAATGACCTCAACTTTAGAGGGATCAATCTTGAGTTCTCCACCCCCTACAATATACCCCAATTATACAAGAGATGTTTTGCCAAATTCACACTTTGACAATTTTACAAAAAGTTTCTCTCGCTACATAACTAAAAGTATTTGCCTAACATGTTGGACATGCTCTTCTCTAGTCCTACTGAAAATAAGAATATCATCTAAGTAGACTATTACAAACTCATCAATGAATGGTCGAAAAACATCGTTCATTACCCGCATAAAAGTAGAGGGCGCATTAGTAAGCCCAAATGGCATTACTAGCCATTCAAATAATCCTTGTTTTTTTTTAAAAGTAGTCTTCCATACATCCTATTCAACAACTCTGATTTGATGGTAACCACTTCTTAAGTCTAACTGAGTAAAATAAACCACATGTTTTAATTAATCTAATAAATCATCAATGCAAGGCAAAGGGTAACGGTTATTTACCGTGATCTTGTTCAAGGCTCATAAATCCACACACATGTGCCATGCTCCATCTTTCTTCGGCACCAGAATGATAGGTAACCCACATGGAGAAGCACTTGGTCTGATGACCCCCTATTCAACCAACTCTTGTACCTGTTTCTTTATCTCTGCATTTTCCAAAACTGACAACCTGTACATTCCAATGTTAGGAAGAGGAACATCCTGCTGCAATTGTATCTAATGTTCAACTTGTCGTTCGGGAGGTAATCCTTTCGAAACTTGAAATACATCATCATAGTTAGAAACAATTTCAACTAAGTCATTTTTCAACTTTGCATCACAATCTTTGAAGGTATCAATCTCGACATTTTCCTTTTCTTTTACAACCATTAATAAATATCTTTTACTGACATTTACAATCCTCTTCAGCTGTCCTGAGTTGATTAGTGAAAGGTTTAATTTCCTTTGATGAGCTCTCACAATATATTCCTTTCCATMTTTAGTTAATTGATACTTATTGTCTTCACGGTAGAATATAKMTTTTCTATCAAACAAGTATGGACTTCCAWGTACAATACCACATATATCGAGTGGAACCACATCTAACTCAACCTCATCTATGTATTGTGAGTTAATTGMAAACTTAAGGACACATTGTCTATTCACYTGCAATTGATTATCATTATGAATCCATCCTAAAGGATATGGCTTCTTATGAGGCTTAGTGATCAATCCCAATTTCTTAACAATGGTTTCCGATATCAAGTTTACTTGTGAGCCACTGTCAAATATAGTATCAATTTTTGTATGTTTGGAAATTACTCTTATGTGGAATAGTTTGGTTCTTTTATCCTCATCAACTTCATTATCAACTTTAAAAGACTAAACTGAAGAACTTGTGCTAGCTTTAGAATTTTTAACTTTGATTCCCGTGACTGTGATCTTTGTCTCGTCTCCCAAATCGGTTTGAACCGTTGTAGTAGTATTTGGCTTAACTTTGTTTCCGAACTTGGCCGGTTTCAATTCTAGGTGAAGGATCCAACAATGATCCTCACTATGGCCATCTTTCTTACAATGAGTGCATGTAGGCTTTTCCTTTTTGACAGTATTAGTTTTCTTCCCTTTGAACTTTTCTTTACCCTTGCCTTTGAATTTCCCTTCAGTAGGCTTAAATGGTTTTACAAAATCAACATTTACATTCTTTCCTCTGGATTCAAGATGAGTCGCTTGCACACACACCTCATCTAAACTAGTAGGATTAAACATAAGAATCATATGTCGCAAATAACTATGCAAACCACCTATATACTTAAGCAGTGTATCTTGAGTATCCAATTATATTCCCAACAACAAAGCTCTTTTGCGAAACTCCTGTGTATAACTTTGAACAGTTTGTCCTTTTAACAGTCTAAAATTATGCCATGACATAATAGCTTGTTGCATGTAAGCTAGAGGATAAAATTTATTTCGTAAATCGGATGTCAAATCAAGCCATGAAGAGAGAGTCTTACCAAACTTCTTAAGATCCTGTTTTGTCTTTCTTTCCCACCATACAAGGGCGGTTCCTCCCATCTTGAGACTTGCAAGTTGGATCATAGTCTCTTCATCTATGATTCTCTGTATCCTGCAATAGACTTCAATTTGTCTTATCGAATTATCTAACTTTTCTGCATTTAGTTCTCCATCATACAAAGGCAACTCAAACTTAACATCTAGTTTTAACAAAGGCATATTATACTTATGCTTATGTGTTTGTTTTTGTATGGTAGACGTTGTAGAATGAGAACTAGCATTTGATGTAGAACTGGAAGAAGAAGGAGAAGATGGCGGTGAAGGTGGCATAGGAGGAGGCTTTGAAGACTCTCCTTCCCCTTCACTTTTACCCTTCACTAAAATATCTCCCAAGGATAGTTTCTTTCTCTCCAAGAAATCCTCATACAACACTTTGACCATTTTAGACATGGAGAAAAGTGCATCTTCTAGTTTCTTGGTTCGTGGAGAAAGCTCTCCTTCTGAAGCCATTTTTTTCTTCCTCAACAAGTGTTCTATCTCAGGAATGAATTCAGCCAATGATCCTTCTCCTTTCTGAGATTTGGATCTTGTAAGCATCCACCCTGCACTTTGTTAAACCTTCCAAAACAACCAAAGCTCTGATACCAAAATACTTGATCCAAAAATAAAGATCAATTTTAACAAAATGACAATTATTAGATGCTTAACAAATTAAAGAGATCATCCTCATCAATCATGATGCATAACAGAGAGAATAAAAGCAACCAATAAAGAAAATGGAAATAATAAAGTTGTTAACGGAGTTCACCAATCTTTGGCTACGTCTCCGGGCCCGCTTCCAAGTGGAGGACCTCTTTTTATTTCTCGTCAAATGCTCAAGTTCTCTTACATCACTTCATTGTTATTACAACATGTTCTTGGACTGTTGTGCAATACCTCCTTGCTCAGATCCAATCATCTCCCAAAACAATCCTCTCCAACATGACCAAAAGCCCCTCAAATCATAAGAATTGGACAATTTTACAATGCTGCTCCTCAATTTCCCTGCATACAAAAGTGTTTTCCAAGATTCAAAAAGCCTTGAATATATAGCATTTAGGCCCAACAAGAGAAGCCTAACTTCCCCTTAAGATATGGGCTCTTGTTGGGATCAAATCCCCCTCCAAATGGCCAAGATAAGCTCAAAAAACCACTTTCTGGTTCAAAACTGGTTAAAAATACCTCTCTGTATAGTTAAAAACCCAAAAATAACCAAATATCAGGCCTTTAGCCCCCAAGAGTCAGCACGCACCCCCTTTTCCAGGTCATATGGGACCCCATATGGCTGAGTGCTAGCCTGTCAGGCTAAGCACTGGCCCCTGTCATCGAATAACTCCTGGTTTCGGGGCATAATAATGGGACCTCGGCCCAAAACCGCTCGAGCCCTGAGGAATAGGCCCCACGATACGCGCATTGTGGTTACATGGTGGCGAGGGGTCCAAGGGCTAGCCCTTATCCAAACTCACGCGCATTTTAAGCCCCTCGCTCCGTGCTCTGGGTATATGCAACAGGAGTGACCATGGGCTAGGGCTTAGCCCTAGCCCCCCCTCGTTTGAACCTTTGTATAGTGGTTATATGGGGGCCCATATTGTTGTGGACCGGGGCTTGGCCCGACCCCTCCCCTTTTCTAAAGTACCCAAAGTTTCAACATAAATAAAATAAAACGACCATACTATATCAAGTAACAATGTGGTCTAATGGTAGTTGGAGGGTGCTGAAAACTTTGGATGTTGGGGAGGTCGGGGGTTCAACCCCACGGACCTCTAATAAATTTTAACATTCGACCATAACCAAATAAGAGAGTGCCACATGGCAGTCCATGACTGGGCCACGTGGTACCTCTACAACAAACCATAAATTGCCACGTGTCCTCTACAGAGCTTGCCATGTATCCTATACAGTCACCAGCGTATCTTGCCATGTCATCTTCTGCACAGTCAGCATTGACTTTTTGACCAGTTGACCTTTGATTTTTTAGTTGTTTGAGAATTTGATTAGAGTGCGATATCTCTCACATCTAGAGTCCATTTTGAGAAAATGAATATACCATTGCAATTAGCGTGATGAGCCGGTCACAATGGAATTGGTTTCATACAATTCTGAGAACTTTCATTTTTTAGCATGTTTGGATATGAGGAGCCTCCTGGATCAGAACCTGACCCTTGAGTGGGACTAGGTGGGTTGGTACTTCCCCCTTGAGAGGAATTTTCCCCCCCGCTTCCGTGTAAAGGAGAGCAAGTGGATGGAGGGACTTGGGAAGTGGACCCAAGTAATGTGGAACCAAGCAAAGTTGATCCTAGAATAGTGGCACTCACATGAGTGTGTGAAGGTGGTGCTGATGAATTGGAAAGACTAGGAACTCCCCCTAAAATAGGAGGGATTTTTAGTAAGAATATGGAACGACGGGGGTTATGTGGGTCCCCTATGATGTCCAACTAGCTAAGTGGATGTGTGCAAAATGTGATGAGAGAAAAATAAACAAGAGCCTTTGTTGGAAATTTTGAACTTTACAACATATATATATCTAAATCAAAATGTAATCAGAAGTGCATCATACATAAAGTGTTTTGAAAAAGAAGCATATATGTGGATAAGTGGGTTTTGTCCGTGTGGGGAATCAAAGAAAACAAATTCTTGTGTCCTAAAAGACGTAACGTCCTTCCTCTCAAATAGCACTGGACCTTCCAATAGTACTCAACAGTGGGGTCTGAAGTCATCGGAAGAGACACTAGTGAAGGATGAAATAATTAGTTATAATGAGGGGTAAAGGGGGCATATCCCGAAAGAGCTAGCGATATTTCCCAATAGCCGCACAAAATCCGATCAAGGTGCAATTGCATCCCACAATTGCCACCTGGGTAGATGTCCTAAAATTTGGTCACTAGGTACCTCGGTCAAAGTGCGACATTTAGATTTTCAGCCTAAGAAATGGGTCACGGGCTGGATCCCGTCCAAAAGGTGGGTGCCTCAAGGGGGGATGCACAGAACAACCGAACTTCGGCCTTCAACCCTTCACGGGTATCTGTCTGCCTTATGGTGTTAGGAACACTTGACTTGGAGGATTTTTAGTTCCCTATTTGACAACTTCTATTGTTTTGACAATGTGAAAACCAGATAATGGGGAGTTATTTGGATGCCTATCCCTGAAATACTACCTAGAATAAAAAAATTCTTCTCGCACCTCCTATGGAGGAAAACTTAGTGAGCTTTTAGAAAAAATTTAGATGTAGTTGTTTGAGAGGTTGGGGGTGTGAACCAATCTCGTTGAATTTAAATGGGAGTGGATAGTTTCTTCAAGAAAAGGGTGGGGTGTTTCGGAATCCTTTGGAGGAAACTTATTTTGTCCTCCACGTTTTCGAGAAGAAAACTATGTGAGTGATAAGTGACTTTTGTGTGTGAATGAGTGAAAGTGTGAATTAGGTGTCACCTTGCTGCATGTGGACTTCAGTTGGTCCTTACAAGTGTTGATTACCTAATTAACTAAGTGCCTTTGGTACAACCTTGCATAATTCAAAAGTCCCTAGGAAGCTAGCATGTGGGCATGTGGGTCTGTTACTATTCCTTTAACTCCCTATTGTGACTTAATCTAAGAAAAGCTTTGAAAATATCCTATATTTTGATCATGTGGGCATGTATGGGCCCATTACAAAACCTTTAAACTTCCCTAGTGATTTAATCTAAGAAAGTAAATTTTAACACTATCCTATATTTGTAGCATGTGGGCATGTATGGGCCCATTACAATATTAAGACGTGTTTGAAAAATAAACTAAGAGGAGTCCCAAGAGGGGTTGTTGTCCTCTCCTAAATGTTTTAATCTTGTTAAGGGAGATGAAATTGTCCCACAATATTTTTCTGATTCTCAAGGTCGCTTGGAGGCGCGAGAGAAGAGCATGCTAAGCGACTGTTATCCAACTTCTAGT